>PVKS010002415.1:32500-92034 GCA_004027875.1 Aplodontia rufa
TATATCTTGTCGTGTTGATCCTACTTCTTTTTCAAGCAATTGTAAAGTTCCTGGTTTGATATCCAGATTTTGAACCATTTTGATTTAATTTTGTGCAGGCTGAAAGGTAAGGATCCAATTTCAGTTGTCTACACATGGCTGTCCAATTTGTCCAACACTGTTTTTTGAATAAGCTGTCTTTCTTCCACACTATGCTTTTGCCCCCTTTATCAAATATCACATGGTTAAAGATACAGGAGTTCATCTCAGATTCTTCTATTTTTATTCCATTTGTCTTTAATTCTGTTTTGATGACAATACCATGCTGTTTTTGTTACTATAGTCCTATAGTATAATTTTTGGTCACAAATTGAGATACCACCTGTTCATTCCTTCTTGCTGAATAATATTTTGGCTATTCTGGGTCTTCTCTTATTCCATATGAACTTAAGGATTGCTTTTTCTATATATGTGAAGAATGACATTGGTATCTTGATGAGGATTGCATAAATCTGTACAGGTTTTTGGGTAGAATGGTCATTTTGATTATATTGATTCTGCCTAACCATGAACACGGCATGTTTTTCCATCTACTCAGATCTTCTGCAATTTTCTTTTTTAAAATTCAATAGTTTTTGTTGTAGGTGTTCTTAATATCCTTTGTAAAATTGATTCCCAAGTATTTTATTTTTTTGGAGGAGACGGTGAATGGGACAGGTTTCCTGATTTCTACTTCCGTGGATTTGTTGCTGGAGTATAGGAAAGCTCATCATTTATTGGTGTTGATCTTATAGCCAGATACCTTGCTGAAATCATTTATAAACTTTAGAAGTCTTCTGTTAGAGCTTACTGGGTCTTCTATGTATAGGATCATGTCATCAGCAAGTAGAGACAACTTGACTTCCTCTTTTCCCATTCAAATTGTGTTGATTTCCTTCTCTTTTCTGACAGCTCTGACAAGGGTTTCAAGTACTATACTGAATTAGAACGGTGAAAGTGGACAATCTTGTCTTGTTTCTGAATTGTGGAAATGCTTTCAGTCTCTTTGAGCATAATGTTGGCTGTGGGTCTGTTGTAAATAGATCTTACATATTCAAAGTATCTTCCCTTGATCCCTATCTTCTCCAGAGTTTTGAGCATAAAGTGGTATTGAAAGTTTTCAAAGGCCTTTTCTGCATCAATTGAGATGATTAAATGATTTTTATTTTTAATTCTGTTTAAGTGCTGAATTACATTTATTTGGGAATGTTAAACTAGCCCTGTTTTCCTGGATTGAAGCCCACTTGAAAATGATATCTTTTTAAAGTACTTTTGGATCTGATTAGCTAGAATTTTATTAAGGATTTTTGCATCTATGTTCATCAAGGATATTGGTCTGTAGTTTTCTTTTCTTGATGTGTCTTTGTTGGATTTTGGTATCAATGTAAGATTTGCTTTATAAAAGTGTTTGGGAGTACTCCCACCCTTTCAATTCATGGAAAATCTTGTATAGGATCATTGTTAATTCTTCTGTAAAAATTTGGTAGAATTCTCTGTGAATACATAGGTTCCTGGGCTTTTCCTTTCTGGAAAGCCTTTGATTGCTGCTTTGATTTCACTACTTGAGATACTTTGGTTTAGAATTTCAATGTCCTCTGGTGTTAATAAGGGAATGTAATATGTGGCCAAGTGTCTGTCCATATCTTCCAGATTATCAAATTTGGCAGAGTATAATTTTTCAAAATAAGTTCTGAATATCTTCTGGATATTGGTTGAGTCAGTGGTGATAACTCCATTTTCGTCTTTGATTTCCTTGATTTGCTTCACTTTATTCTTCCTTTTGGTGAGGTTGACAAGGGATCTGTTGATCCTGTTTATTTTTTCAAAGAACTAATTCTTTGTTTTGTTGATAATTTGTATTTTTTTTGTTCTCAATTTTATTGATTTTGGCTTTGATTTTAGTTATTTCCTGTCTTCTATAAGGTTTGGGATTGATTTGTTCATCTTTTTGCAGGATTTGAGTTGGATTATGACTATTTATTTGGTCTGTTTCATGATTTTTGATGAGGACAATCAGTGCTATAAATTTATCTCTTAAGAATGCTTTCATACTATCCCAAACATTTCAGTATGTTGTTTCATTATTCTCATGCATTTCCAAAAATTTCTTGATTTCTGATCTCATTACCTCTTTTGTCCATTTTTGGTTTAAGAGGGTATTATTCAATTTCCAAATATTTGAGTAGTTTCTGTTGTTTTTCTTGTTGATTGCTAAGATCATAGCATTTTGGTCTGACTGAATACATGGGACTGTATCAACTTTTCTGTATTTGTTAAGTTTAGCTCTATGGACTAGCATGTGGTCTATTTTAGAGAAGGTACCATGAGCTGCTGAGAAGGTAAATTCAGCCAATTTGAGATGGAATATTCTGTAGATGTCTGTTAAGTCCTACAGATTAATAGAGCTGTTCGGATTGCAGATATCTCTGTTCATTTTTTGTTTTGATGTTCTGTCTATGTTGATAATGGTGTGTTGAAGTCCCTCAGTATTATTGTGTTGAGATCAATGAGGGGTTTAAAATCCTTGAGCTTTTTTTCCCCGTATTTTTGGGGGTTTTAATTAGGGGCATAAATGTTAATTATCTTTATGACTTCTTGAATAACTGTCCCTTTTAGTATGATGCAGTGTCCATCTTTGTCCTTTCTGACTAGTTTTTATCAAAATTAACTTTATCAGATTTTAGGATTGCCATGCCACCTTGCTTTTTTGGACACAGGCCTGGTAGACATTTTGTCAAACTTTCACTTTAAGTCTGTGTCTATTTTTGAGTGTGAGGTGTGTCTCCTGTTGACAACATATTGTTGGATTTTGTTTTTTGATCCAGTGAGCCAGTTTGTGTTTTTTAAATGGGGCATTGAGACCATTCACATTTAGAGTTAGAATGGATATGGGAATCTGAGTCTCAGACTTTGTGACTATTGCTATATTTTGTGTCATCATGGGTATCTTATGGTGTGTATTTTGGTTATAGAAAATCTCTTGTTTAAAGGTTTAGGGAATTATTAGCATATTCTTCTGAATGAAGAATGTCCTTGAGAATATTCTGTAATGCAGGGTTTGTGTTCATTTATCTTGCTAGCTTGATTTTATCAATGAAGTATTTAATTTCTCCATCACATTTAAAGCTGAGTTTTGCAGGGTATATTATCTTTGGGTAAAGTTGTTTTCTTTCAAGGTTTGAAAAATATTGTTCCAAGCTCTTCTGACTTTCATTGTCTGATCTGAAAAATCCATGGTAATCTGAATTGGTCTTCCTCTGAATGTGATTTGGGGCTTTTCCCTAGCTGTTTTTAGAATTCTCTCTTTAATTTCTCTGTTATTCATTTTATATATGATACATCTTGGTGAATTTCTCATTTGGTTAGGTCTGTTTGGTGTTCTATAGGCATCTTGGGGTTTGGTATTCTGGATCAATTCTGATATGAGGAAAATTCTCCTTGGCAATTTCATTTAGAAGTTTCTTAATGCTCCTTGTTTGTTGTTCGATACTTTCTTCAATCCCAAATACTCTCATGTTATTTCTTCTCAACTCGACCATAACTTCCAAAGAATATTTGACATGTAAAATAAGTTTCTTTTCTTGTCTGTCCTCCTTGAACTCAACACTTCTCAGCTTGTCTTCATTATCTGATATACGTTCTTTGAGAGCTAAGGTTCTAGTTCTGTTGAATTTGCTCTGGTAATAGTATCTTCCAATGAACATTTGATTTTGTTGACAGTGTTTTTCAATTCTGAACCTCTGCTACATCTCTTTTCATGGTGTCTAACTCTTTATAAATATGTTCTTTCATCTCTTGGGATTCTTCCCTTATTTCTTTATGTAAGTTGTCTCTTATCACTTGAAATTGGTCCCTGAACTCTTTCTTTAATTCTTCTTTCAACTCTTTGATTAAATTACTAATCATAATGTTGATACATTTTTCTAGGTTTTCATCTAGGACTCCTACCATGGACTCCTTGGATGGGGGACTGTGAGGTTGAGGAGCAGAGTTATTTTCCCTTTTCCTAATTTTCAGATACAGGTGCTATAACTTGAAGACTGATAGTGAATATTACTCTTGGAGGAGTTATTGGAGCTTCTTATGTTTTTTTTAGCTGGGATGGGGTGCTATTTGGATAGCAGAGATCAGTAGTTTCCCGTCCCATCAATGAAGAATTGTGAGCCTTTAAGTGCATGTATCAGACAGCTTCATCCTGGTTGGTCTAGAGCGGGGCTGCTCTGGAGAAGGGTCTTAACAGTGGTGTCCTGAGCATCTTCCGGTAGGACTCAAATAGGCCCCAACTGGAATCCGGGATGTCTGGTAGGCAGGGTGCTCCAGGTGAGTACCTACCCTGGTTTATCCTAAGCAGGGCTGTTCCAGATGGGGGTACTACCAGTGGTGTCTTGAGCGCCTTCCAGCAGTACTTAAACAGGCCCCACCAGGAATGTGGGGCATAGGTAGATGGGGCCTTCCAGGTGGGAACCTCTCCTGATTGGTCCTGAGCAGGGCTGCTCCAGATGTGGGTCCTTCCTACCAGTGATGTCCTGAGCGCCTTCTGGTGGGACTCAAACAGGCCCCAATAGAAACACGTAGAGTGTAGGTAGATGGGACTGTTCCAGATGGGACCCTCCCCTGGTTGGGCTTGAGCTGTACTGCTCCAGAGGAGCATCCTACTGGTGGTATCCTGAGCACCTTCTGGCCTGATTTATATGTTTTTAATTTGACTATTACCTACAATCTAATCTCCAACTTTTTGAAAGGGCTTTCTTTCTTTAAAAAAAAAAAAAGTACCTCAAAAATTCTTTAATTCAAATGCCTGGTTTTTGAAGAGATAATACATATTAAAATCATATTATCATAAAATTTACATAATCATATGCATTTAACATAAACTTTCAAGGCTTCTGAAAGGTTTTTTATAGTAGTTTCTGTGTAGGTGGATCAGAAGATATTAGCAAATGTTATCTAGAAGTCTAACTAATTTTTAAGAAGCTAGACCCTTTCTTCCCTTTTAAGGTATAAAGATCAAGAAGATAACATGCTAAAGAGTAGAATTTAGTGTTAGTTAGTTGTGTAACTTTAACAATAACTGTACCTATTTTGGTTATTATTGACAAATATCAAATTTCATAATAATGAACCACCAAGGGCATTTTTTATTAAGAGACTATTTGTAGATGGTCTTCTCTTATACCTTGTGCATGTCTTTCTGCAAGTTTAAATATATGGGTTATTCAGACTTACAGAATAATATCTAAACTTGTGCTGACTGTTCACATTTCATTGGAAATTTTTTAGATGCAATGCTAAAACAAGAAACCTACATAATCAATTTGCAAACCATCCTTCATTATTCTCAGTATAAATTAGGAAAATGATGCCTGAAGGAAAGTCAAACTAAAACCCTGCTTCTTGATCATATTCTTTCCACAGGGACTTTTTATTCTACCAATTTCTGTAGGGCATCATTGCCTTAACTTAAATTTAAAACGAAAAATTATTTCTTAAAATTGCACTATGTATTTCTGAAATTGGGTATTTATTATTTTTCCTTCACAGAACATAAGTAAAATTTTCCAAACACTGAATCAATTATCCTAATGTTCAGTATTTATCATGATATGTTTCTCAGACTTAAGGATAGGAAACCTAAAAAATAGTAACAACAAAAACAACCATTTTACTCAATATGTTTTCTTAAATGATTTTTTTATTAGACAGATGTTATCACTCATAGCATGAGATGGATACAGCAACGAAATTAAGTCACTTAGATGTCTCTGAGAACTTTAACTCCATATTTCTTTGAGGTCACGTATTATTGGGAATCTGAATCATCTGTCAGCAACTGAAAGTAAATATAAGGTTAAACCTAGAAAGGATGGTGTCAGAAAATAGATTGAATTCCAGACAAACAGTATGCATAAAAATGGCCAGAGGTGTCAAAATACTTAAGACAAAGTCATATAGTTAAGCATTAGGAAGTCTCAGGACTGGAAGAAACTAGACTCAATAGCCAAGTAAAATCTGAGAGATTGCCACAGGACTTGAGGTCAGGGACTTGGTTCTCAACCCAGAGAACACAGACAAAAGCAAGATCTATTTCTATTTTCTACACTTTAATATGAAGATATTTATACAGTATTCTGGGTTTTTTTTTTTTTTACTCTGCATAACTTTTTTAAGATCCATCAATATTATCACTTTGGGAGCAGTCTATGCATTTCAATTGCTGAGCAGTGACCCTTATATATGTGTAGCAAAAATTTTTTTATCCTTTTGCCTATTAACCTATTTATTTTAAGCTTCCAATTTCCTGTGGACATTTGAATGAATTGTTAGATCACATGGTAGCTGTGAGACAGATTAGGAGAGACAGTGAAATGGCTAGGTAGTCAGGATAGAGGGCCCTCATCCAAGACCAAGCTGGTAGAGACAGAGAGTGATTGACAGGGCATGCTCAGGGCCTTCAAATGCAAAAAGACCATGAAGCTCACCTTTGTCCCAACTAAGATGGGGCAAGGTTACAGGCGTGCTCCAGACCTTCAAATGCAAAAAGACCTTGAGGCTCATCCTTGTCCCAACTAAGAGATGGGGGTGGTCACAGGTGGGCACTAGGAAGTATTTGCCACCTTTTGTTTTAACCAATGGTGTTCCTGACTAGTTTCAATGCCTGTTTTACATAGATTTTAATCAATGGAGTTAATGCATTTCTCAATGTCTGCTTTGCATGAATGTTAATTATGCTCCTACCCCAAATCTACATAACCCCTGGCTTAACCTCCATTAGACGGTGTCCTGCTTCCAGGTGCCCCTCCACTTTGCGGAGTCTCTGCTCTTCTTCCTAAATAAATCCTACTCCTTTTACACCTCCTTCCGTGGTTGTCTGTGGATTTTATTCTTCAAATTCATGAGACAAGAGCCCAGAAGATTGGCGCCAAATTCCCAGGATGAATTCCCATCACACCAAGAACTGCAACACCCAGCTTTTAGCTGGAGAATTGCTAACACTTTCGGCTGCAGACACCTGCAGCCAGCTCAAATTCCCAGTTTTAACTGGGAATGGGTGCAAACATTAGAAGCAGGCTATTTTGGCTGCTAGAGTGTGTAGAGGCCCAGACTCAATTCACCAGTGGGAGCAGAGACTCTGGCCTCATCTCAAAAACCCCATATCAGCTGCATGTTCAACATTTCAAGTAACTGCCAACCTACTTTCCAAAGTATGTGTATCATTTTATTTGTCCATTGTCAGTGAAGGAAATTTCTTGTTTGTCTATCCTAATTCATATTTACAGGAGTGAATCATTTTATTATTTTATTTTATTTTAGACATTCTCTGTGTCTCTCTGTGTGTGTGTTTTCTAGTGTCTCGTAATGATTTTAATTAATATTTCCCCAATGATAGATGATCTAGAAAATATTTTATGTGATTATATACAGTTTGTGTATCTTCTTAGATAAAAGGTTTTTTCACATATTTTCCTTATTTTTAACTAGGAATTTTTCAGATAATTGATTTATTTTTCTGTGTTCTATTAGCTTAGAGTTTTAAGGGATATATTTGTTTTATTAAAATTGATATCAAGGTTTTCATAATATTCATTTCTTTCCATTTTCCTGCATTTTGAATCTGTAGTGATTTTTTTCTTCATATCCTTAATGAAATAATAGTAGTCTCTCTTTCTCTCTCTCTCTCTCTCCCTCCCTCCCCCCATCTTTCTCATAATTCTGGATATAATTTTTAAAACTACTGATCTTTTCTAAGAGCATACATTTTAAATTTATTATTTTTCTTACCTCTTTCAATGAGTTTTATTTTGTATTTTCGTTTGTCTTCTGCTTATTTTAACTATATCCTCTTTCTAGTTTCTTGAGGTGAAGTCAAATAGCATTGATTTGAGGCCTATATTCATTTCTAATATAGGAATTTGTGTGGTATGCTCTGTTTAACTACATCTGCAAATTTTGAAATTGTTTACTTTCATAAGGTTATATAAATTTACACATTTAAATTTCTTCTTTAATCTATGAACTATCTGCTAGAATGGGATTTAGTTTCCAAATATTTCAGATGTCATTCTGTTATTGGTTTCATTTTAATACCTTGGTGATCAGACAACATACTTCCTATGATTTTTATCTTTTAAAATATATTAAGATGTTTAGGGAGACTCCAGAATATTTCTTATTATGGCAAATATCTTATCAAAACTTCAAAAGATGTATATTTTTAGCACTTAGAAAAATGTGTCTTTAAATGGCGTTCAATTTTGTTAATAGTTTTAAAAACTATTATATTAATTATGTTCTATAATTATCAAAGAAATATTTTTGAAATCACCAATAATGGTGGTGAAATTGTTCATTTCTACTCTTAGTGATATAAATTTATGCTTCATAGATTTTTAAAGTTTACTGACGGCTCCAGAGCATTTAGAATCATATCTTGTGGAAGAATTGACCTATTCGTGATGAGATGAACTTTTATATCCCAGGCAGTGATTTTTCTCTGAATCTACTTTAAGTGCTTACAGTTATAGAGGAGTAAGTGGGTTACCAGATATTCTTTCCCCAAAACTAAATGAAAAACTCAACAAAAAGTTATCAAAAGTAATCATTTCATATTACATCCAAATTAAAAAATAACAAATTGCACTGCTTTTAAAATATTTTATTAAGGTGTTGAGCTATTGTACAATAATAAATGCATATAAAATAACAATA
Organism: Aplodontia rufa; assembly: GCA_004027875.1. Lineage (NCBI taxonomy): Eukaryota > Metazoa > Chordata > Mammalia > Rodentia > Aplodontiidae > Aplodontia > Aplodontia rufa. The sequence goes on from PVKS010002415.1 coordinate 41,225, forward strand.
TGATATGGATTTGTTCTTAAACCAGAATTACCCCAAAATTGCCCACACCTCAGTGTCTTTATTCTTCTATATTCTACTCCTACAAGGAATATATAATGTTTAGATTGTGAATATTCCAGAATTAAATATTTGCATAAGTATTTTTTGGATTCTCAGGAGGGCAAAGACTATGCTACATTGTTGATTGTCTCCATAGAGTCCTCCCTATTCTCCCTTCCTCTCTCCTCTCCTCCACCTGTTTCCTCCCTCCTCCCACATTTCTATGGTTCCCCTAGATTATGTGCTAGGTCTAATACATGAGTTTGACAACCTTTCACCCAAGCCTGAGTTTTGCTCTAGCTTCTCTTATTCGCAAAAATATGCTAAAATTATGATAAGAATGGTGATAGTCTGCAGTCTTCTTGTTCATGTCCTATCTGAGGGCTCTAGTTTGTTTGACATAATAGTTTTACCAAGGCAGTACTGGTTTTCATAACTAGCAGCACTATCACCAGACAGCACTGACTTGATTCGAAGAAAGAAACTTGTGCCTGGTGGCGGTATCAGGAAAAGTACCAAAATAAACTAAGAAACTAAGAAAAGCACAGCTATGTTATCCTGAAGCTGTGACTACTGTTGGGGAAATAATGAATATCAGCCATAAATTTAAAAGGAGGTCTTAAAAATGAACACACCATAAAATGGCCATAGAAGCTTTCCACAGACATCTGGCTGACTGGGAATCTATGTATATATGCAGAGGATAGAAGAGAAAAACCAGTGGAAATTAACAATCAAGATATTCTTGAAATTTTTCTATGCTTCAGTGTGCTTTCCAACACACACACACACACACACACACACACACACACACATATATAGGCAGAGGGTGAAATCTTTTTGTTTAAGTTATGTGAGCGCCTTATTGTATTCAGTCAAGGCAATAAATATGGAAAACCAGATGAGAAAGGAGGAAGTAAAATGGTTTTTATTCTTAGGTGGTATGATATCTTATGTAAATAATCCTTGGGAATCTACAAAAAAAACTACCCTATCCCATAAATCACTTTAGAAAACTATGCAGTGCACAAGATTAACATACAAAAATCAATCATATGTCTCATATGTCTCTACACAAGCAGTAGCAGCAGTTACAATAAAAACAAAATAAATTGAGAAAAATTTCTCTTTTACAGTAGCATCAAAAAGAAACACACAATTAATAATACATTTATCTAAAGAAATGGTGAACTTGTATCCTAAAAACAACAAATATGACCAAATTAAAGAAAATTTCATTAAGCAGGAAAGACATTGCATGTCTCAAAGTTGGTAAGATTGCAATTTGCCCCACATCAATAAATAGGTTCAATAGAATCTTCATCACAAGCCCAAACTTTCGTTAGTAGAAAGCAATAAACTGATCTTAAATTTATAAGTACAAAGGAAACAAAACAACACTAAATTTGAAAACACAAAAAGAACTTTTGTCCCCCATTTCAAAACTGTGCAGAGTTGCAATAATCAAGATGTGTACCATTTATGTAGAAATAGACCAATAGATATGGATGCAAAGTCTAGAAATAGACTTTTACACTTACTGGTGCTTGATTTTTGTAAATACTACCAAGAAAATTCAACAAGAAAGAAAACTCATTTTGACAAATGATATTTGGCAATTAAATTGGCAAAGAAATGGAGCTAAGATCCTGATTGTACTCAATATCTAAAAATGAATCCAAATGGTAGCTTAATCTTAAATATAAATGCTTAAACCACAAAAATTCTTAAAAATAAAATGTAGAATGAAGCCTCTATGGCTTTCGGTAAGACTAACAATATAGCAATAACAAAAAACTAACAATATAGCAAAAACAAAAAGCAATAACAATATTGCTTTTCCTGAATTTAGTAGTTTGTTTTAAAATAAGTAAATAACATAGTGTCCCATAAGAATAATTGTTTACTGTATAGGCAGTACTATTATTTATGCATACTTTTTCTTTGTATTTTTCCACATATAATATATCTCCTTTATAACATATCTACAGTTTTGAATACATGATAGAAATGATTTTTGGATTTACAAATTTACTTTTTTCCTACATTCATTGTCAGAACCTTTTTTATATTATATTATATTCTTATTATCAGCTTTTTAAAATTGGAATTATTTTAATACTCATCTTAAATCTATACAATAGTTATTACGTATTATGATTTGGACCTGAAATGCCCCCCAACCCCTCTGAAAAGCTGGTGTGATGAAAGCATGGTTCACAGTAAAGCAACTTTCAGAGAAATGATTAGATCTTGAGGATTTGAAACTCATCTGTGGTCCCTTCCCAGTTGCCTGAGCTGAGCAGCTTTCCTTCACTATACCCTTCTAACACAAGGCTTCTGCCCTGGGCTCAACCGGCCGTATACTGAATCCACTGAAACTATGATCCAAAATGAATATATCCTCCTCCAAGTTGCTGTTGTCAGGTATTCTGATTACAGCAAGGGAAAACTGACTGACATACCATTTCACACAGTGAACCACTAATATTGGACCATGCTAGGAATTTGTCCTCAGATCTCTTCTTAATTGACACTGAACTCTTTCTGCAATTTTTCCCAGAATAGTGTTTTTAATTTACCCAGGTACACTTTCAAAGATGAAACTCAACATCTCTCTTCAATGCCAGACTTAAATACTTAGAATTATAATACATAGCCCAATTTAAGTCTAAAATGGATTGCCTGACTTCTATCCAATTTTCTTCAACAGGTTTCCTCATCTAAATAAGTGGAAACACCATTCTTTCAGTTATTCAGACTATAAATCTCTGGGTCAACCTGTCTCTTCCCTTTCTTTCACATCACAGAATCAATCCTTAAGCAAAATCTGTTGACTCTACTTTCACAGGTACTCAGAAATCTATGATTTCTCACTGTCTTCATTTCTATACTCTGGTTTAAATTTTCTGAAATGAATCATCTCTCATTTGGATTATAAGAGCCTCTTTTTATTTTTTTTTTAAAGAGAGAAGGACAGTGAGAGAGAGAGAGAGACAGAGACAGAGAAAATCAATTTGTATTAAAAATTTTACATGGCTTTCTTTGCTCTGACACTTAGTTGTATACGTGGGTGCTGGGTTTGAACCAGTGTACTTGTGCATGTCAGGCAAGCACCATAAATAACTACAGAGCCACTGCTCCATCCCCTCTTTTTAAATTTTAATTGTTATTTTGATTGTACATATTTATGGAGTACAATATAATAATTTGATAGAAGTATATAATGTATAAAGATAATCAGGGAGCACAATTTAATTTGTCTTTGTGATTCCATCCTTTCTCCTCTTCAGTCTCTAGTTATCATGCTAAAGCATTTACTGAAGTTTAAAAGCTTTTTTTTTACTTCCTCACCTATTGTTCTTTCCCTTCATTTATTCTTCTCTGATATTTAAACTCTTCTTTTTCTTTTTTCCTCATATTTTTATTGGTGCATTATATTTGTACATACTGATGGGATTTGTTGTTACATATTCATATATACACAGAATATAACACTATAATTTGGCCAATATCATTTTGCATTTTCCCATATCCTCCCTATTTCCCACCCCTTGGTATCTTTCCTCTACTGATCTCCCTTTGATTTTTAGGAGACCCACCCTAACCTTTGTTTTCCTTTCTCCTCTCTAGTTTTTGAATATTAGAGAAAGCATATGAACCTTGACCTTCTGAGTTTGACTTATTTCACTTTATATTGATAGCGTCTAGTTCAATATGTTTTCCTACAAATGCCATAATTTAATTTTTCTTTATGGTGGAGTAAAATTCCATTGTGTATATATACCACATTTTCTTTATCCGTTAGTGGACACCTAGACTGGTTCCATATTTTGGCTTTTGTGCTGCTATAAACATGGGTATGCATGTATCACTGTAATAAGATGATTTTAACTCTTAGTGTAACTACCAAGGAATGGTACAGTTGGGTGACATGGTAATTCCACGTCTAGTCTTTTGAAGAATCTCCATAGTGATTTCCATTGAAGTGGTACTAATTTACAATCTTGTCAATGATGTGAATGCATTCCTTTTTCTCCATATCCTCTCCAGCATTTATTATTTATATACTTGGTGATTGCCATTCTGACTGGTGTAAGATGCAATTTCAATGTAGTTTTGATTTGCACTTGGACTCTTTACAGTTCATCTTCCTGGGATAATTTTAGGCATTAGAATAGCTCAATCTTTTACTGTTCAGATCCTGCTCATATGTTACTGATACTTTTTTGGTCCATCTTATTTAAAAATAAAAGCATTCTTCTACCCTGGCTCAATTTCCACCTACCAAAAAGGAGATGAATTATTTTTTCCAGTAATTATTTTTCCATGTAAAAGAATTATGCATCCCTCTCTGCAGGAGGAATATAGTTACCCAATAAATAGAAATCACTCTTGGCCAACTGACTTGTTTGACCAATAAAGGAAGAAAATAAGTGTTTGTATTCCTGTTGGAACAAAATGTGTGTAGCCATAACATGGATTCTGCCATGAGAAAGCTTTGTCCAAATTAGGGTTGTTCCTTTAGCTTAGATTTCATAATGAATGAAGTACCTCACAACAAAGTTATAGCCAGAGAAGAACCACATGTGAAGTCAATAAGAGGAACAGTGATTTCAGAAATCTTGATTAACATACCATAACTGAACAGATAAAGCTTATTATATAGATATTTTGTATATTTCCCTTTTTATTTATTCTTTGTGTCCTTCATGAAGTAGAGCTTTCATGGAAGCAAGCATTTGGTCTGTTTTGCTTCCTTTCTTAGTAGCAGAACATATAATAGTGCCTGATACATAATTGACACTCAATAAATATTTAAATATTGAATAGAAAAATAAATTGATATGCATGCTTGATATATTAATGTAGACAATACTACTTATTTAGAGTTATTATGAATGCTGTTTTTTAATTTTAAAAATCTTCATGGTGTAGAGCTGAGAGCTTTGCATGTAATATATGCTTAATATAAATTTTGCTGAATGTAATTAAATTGGTATTTACCATCAGTTAGTGTCAGAAGGTAAGAAATTTCGAATGTTTTTGAATTATTAATGACTTTCTAAAGTAATGTGAATGTTAATCCTTTTATAGATTGTGAAAGATATACTTTAATTGTCTCAAGTTATCTATAGATGATTTGAATACTAATAAGTTCCCTGTAGACTCTTATTGGAAAGATCATGAACTCCCATTCCTATTAGACATAAACAATTAAGATCAGATTTGATTCAATATGTCAACAACCAGGTTCTGAGCACTTATTATACATACAAGGTGCTATGAAAATAATTGAAAAGATAATTATAGATGCATTTGTATAATAATGAGCATGCCATTTGAAAGACCTAAGGTAACATGAAAGATATCCATATAATTGAACTAATATCCAGTAGAATTGCTCTTTTGGTTCTTCATGGAAATAAAGAAAATATATGAGAATTTTTTTAATTTTATTTGCATGACTTTTTAAATTTTTAATTATTATTTACAGGACTCTGAGAGAGTTAATCATTAATTGGTTTTACATACACTCATTGAACATTTGTTAAGTTTAAGGTAGCTTACAGTATCTATGTATTAAGATGATCCAAATTTTTTCCCATCAAGAAACTTCCAAACAGCCATTTCTTATAAAAAGATTGTAAAAAATATAGTAAAAAAACACTCCTTTCAGAAAAATAATCATATAACTGTAAATAACATAATTCTAGGATATTTCAAGCTGATGTTTGATCTCCTGAAGAGAAAAAAGAGCAGTTTATATACTGATGTGCCTGAGAGACTCTTTTCCCCAGGGCAACTAAGGAAGTCTCGGAAATGGTTGACTTTCCCATTATGTCACTATCAACCTAAATTAGTACCATTGCTTGCCACAGAGTTTTATAAGAATGCCATAGTTTTATTCATGCATGATACTTTGAAAAAAACGTGAAATGTTGGTTTGGAGAATTTTATTCCGTTATAAGTACCATTAAAGGTTCTGGTTAGAAAATTGCATAGCATTAGTAAGATTTTTAAAAAATATTATTTAAATTAGTTGAGTTAGATTTTTTTTTCTTTTTATTTTCCTCCCCTGCCCCTTGGTTTTGGGAATTGAACCCAGAGGAACCCTTATAAATAAGCAGCATTGTTAGTCCTGCTTTATTTTTTTGAAGGGGGTGAATAGGGTGTCACTAAGATGCTGAGGGTCTCCATGTCTCCATAAGATTCTGGGGTTTGCCTTGAACTTGTGATCCTCAAACCTTAGTTTCCTAAGTTGCTGGTATTACAGATGTGTGCTAATGCCTGATTACTGAAATTTGAAAAGCTACATGAGAGTCATCAGAAGACAGATGGCACTGCAATAGGAAGCAGACTCTCCTGGTGTCCCTGAGTCTTTATAGATTTACATCTCTGAATTCCTTGCATTTGTTTTGTACCTTCTCACTATTTTTTTTCTAAGTTCAAATTTTGAATATTTTTATTTTGGACTTTAGTTTAGCAATAGCAGAGTCTACTCTAATTACTTTTGCAATTATACACAAACCAATTTTGAACATTTGTCATGGAAACATATGATAGTATATTAATAATGTCTCTCAAGCTATTTCAAGGTTCCTAGTTGCTCCACAGATATACATGGAATATATACATACATATATACATATATGTAAACATGCATTTATATATTTTTTCTTCCTTCATAGTCCAACTTCAGAAGTGTTCAAAATTTTTTGATTCCTATGAAAAATTTGAAGATCTGAAATGTCTTTATATGTCTACAATATTTGATTTTGTAAAGGCAGGCTAAAGCCAGCAAGAAAACAATAGTAAAAAATTTAAGGGCTTGTTAAACTGCAAAGTAATGACATCATCCTCATTTCTTTAATTAGAGCAACTCATGAGGTCAACCCAAGAGGCAAACAGGATTTGTCACCACAAAATGAACTAAAAATCCCACTAGTATGAAGATCTTTAAAAAATAATTAAAATTTCATGTGCAATACTAGAAGATATAAAATTTATTATACAGCTATAATAATTAAGGTATCTTGTACTAGTGTAAGGAAAGACAACCAGACCAGTGGTACAAAAGAGTATACGTGACAAAACACATGATTGAAAAAAAAGTACATGCTTGTTTTATGACAAAGGTGAGACTGGAGTAGAGAAAAGGAGGAGCTGATATAGTGTCTGGAATTTTTGTAGCATAGTTTTTAGACATAAAATACTGTTTGGTAGCTATTTTTAGACACTCAATATTTGTATTTGTCTTTGGTATTCAACATATTCATTCTACTCTATCTAAGTACAATTTCTTTAAATGTCTTTATGGAATTCACAGCAAATATTTAATCTGAAGTGTTCTTAGTTTTGAACTAAATAAAGACTAAACAAAATTATAACCTTTGAATGAAATAATAATTCATGAATTCTCACTAATCATTAATAGATAACAGAGATAAATAAATGAGTGTCTAAAGGAAATGATATGCAATCATTATAAAAATTTTGAGAAAAATATTCGGTTGGTGCTTGCCACATCTGGAAGGTTCAGATTTGGGACAACTGAAGTATAGCCTTACAGATTTCTTATTAACTTCAAGGAGAAAAATAATACTCTGCAGTGGAGAAATCAGACAACAACTTGAGCAGATGATCAACATTACCACCAATGGGAAGCAGAAGAGTAGAATGTGCTTCCAAATGTGACACTCTGAGAAAGACACAACATTAATTTTATACTATTCTGGCTGAGAATATATAGTGACTCTAACACTGAAAAAGATCAGATAAACTCATTTCTCAGGGTCATTTTGATAATATAACTGATCTGTATTCTTCAAAAACATTAATGTCATGACAGAAAATGAGCTGACTGAATTACTATTCCAGATAAAAAGCAAGAAAAGGGTATACTTACACACTGTTAGTGGGACTGTAAATTGGTACAACCACTCTGAAAAGAAGTATGGAAATTCCTCAAAAAAATTAGGAATGGATACACCATTTGACCCAGTTATCCTACTCCTTGCTATACATCCAAAGGATCTAAAAATCAGCTTATTATAGGGATGACGCCCCATCAATGTTTATAGCAGCACAATTCACAATACGTAAGCTATGGAGGCAATCAAGGTGCTCTTCGACAGATGAATGGATGAAGAAAATATGGTATTTATGCACAATGAAATATTACTCAGTTGCAAGGAAGAATGACTTTATTGCATTTGCTGGCAAATGGATGGAACTTGAGGCTAGTATGTTAAGTGAAATAAGTCAATATCAAAAAGCCAAAGTTTGAATGTTCTCTCTGATATGTGGAAGCTAATCCAAAAATAAGTAAAAGATCAGAGGAGTAGACAAAGGGAATGGAAATGGAGGGAGGAGGGGTGGGATAAGGAAAATATTTGTAATGAATGAGACACAATTTCCTTTGATCACATGTGAACATACCATAGTGAATCTCATCAATATATTCACCAACAAGACACTAATTTAAGAAGAAAAAAAAAGAACCATTACTATTTGTCAGAAAAATCAGTAGAGAAAAGGGAAGAGAACATGGGATGGGAAGAGGGGAAGTGACATGATGTACTGGGGACTGAATTAGAACAAGTTATACTCCATGCTTCTATAATTATGTTATTGTATGTTCTATTGTTCTGTATATCCAAAATGAACCAATAAAAAATTAAAAAAAAAAAGAAGCAACAGGGCAGAAACCACTGCATGCAAGCAAAGTAGTGTCCACCACTATGCTTCTAAAGGAGTCTTTGGTACAATTCAACAGTCCAAAGGCATGATCCATTCAGGAGTGGGCAGGATTTGACTGCCTTTAAACATCACAGAACCTCCAGACCCACTATATCTCATAATAACTCTGTACATGGTGTTCCTAGAGCTGTTGCAAAGGACATGCAAGTTATAAGAAATAGAAGATCATAGTTCAAAGCCAGTCTCCACAGTTTAGTGTGACACTGTATAAACAAATAAACAAATAAATAGATAAGGCTGTGTGGTAAAGTATCTCTGAATTCAATCCCAAGTACCAAAAGAAAAAGCAAACAATCAGAGAAACCTCCAATAACATTTCCTAACAATTATTTAAGTAGTTTATAGATTATAGACTATTTTTAACATAAAGTAATAGTATAGTTTGAATGCTTGTCCCCATCAAATGTCATGTTGAACTTTGATTATCCTTATGGCATTAGTGGGACCTTTGGGATTTATGAAGGTTTCATCCTTACAAGTGGGCTTAATGTTGTTATAAAAAGGATCTCTGCTCTTCTGTCTTCCACCATGCCTTGAAGCAAAAAGAAAGCTGGTACGTTGATCTTAGATTTCCCAACATCCAGAAATGTCAGGCAATAAATTTCTGCTTTTAACAAATTACCTAATTTCAGGTTTTCTTCTAAACAGCACAAAATGGCTAAGATAGGTAAATAGTATCACAGTTGACTCTTTAGCATTTATGAGGTTAATCAAAGAGACAATGCTAGAGAGTTAACCAAATATCAAATTCTCCTGCACAATGGGAAAAGGTTTCTGCTTAACTCTTGGTCATCACACAAGTTGTGAATCTGGATAAAGTACTATGGGGATTATTTGTATTGTTTTGCATCTCGTTTGTAAGTTCAATAAGTTTTCAAAGTAAAATCATTGTTAAAACCTGAAACATGCTGGGTGTGGCAATGCACAACTGTAAGGGAGGCTGAGGCAGGAGGATAATAAGTTCAAAGCCAGCCTTCATATGTTAGGGAGGCCCTAAGCAATGGAATATTAGTCTAAGAATAAAAAGTGTTGGGTGTGCAGTTAATTTTTAAAGTACCTCAGGGTTCAATCCCTGGTTAATAATAATAAATACTGAAGCATAAGAAGTAAATGCACAGTTTGAAACAATACCACTTTAAAAAAAATTTGACTCATTTCTAAACACCTATTTGCAATATGTAAATTTATAGACAAAAAAATCACTTTATTGCTATAGTACCTATGCAACATGCAATTTCTCTGTAATTATAGAAAGGAAGCCTTAGCCTTTAAAAAAAATCTTCCATAAAGGAGAAAATATAATCTCTGTGGGGAATAATAGCATTCAAGCAATGGTACAACATGTTTAAAATAGTCTGTTTCTTTTTCTCTATAGTGTTTTGATCATGATAAATAAGAGTCAAATTCAATTATGTTGATAATAAAAAGGTATACTCTCTTTTAGATGCAGAAAGTTACCTTTCAAGCTTAGCTGGTTGCAATGCACAGACTATCTAATTCTAGATAACTTTCTACAGTTCAAAAGGATAGTCAACTTGATTTCTCATCCATGAAAACATGGATTACTCCTAAGCTATTAAAGGAACTGAGACTAAAAACCTGCTTTTGAGTAGTAAGGCTAGTAGTCTCCAGTGGGTAGTCATGAAAGGAGAGGAGTCACGTTTTACTGAAGGTATTCCTGTGGTCTATTTATTGATCAAATGTAATAAAAATGTGGTATACCTGAAAAATAAATGTGTAAGTAAAAACATTTAAATTTAAATTTGACTTAGTTCAGTTAATGATCCCATTGAAATGCTTTCAATCATAAATAAATTGAAGAAATATTTTCTAGCATTTTTTCAGTGCTTGAAATATTTCATTAGAAATTCCTTCAGTTAGCATTCTTTAAGAATTTATTTTATTTCACAGTGGGAAGAATTATTTAGGAGAAATCTTTTCTTAGGAAAATTTTTCATTCCCATTTTATAGATAAGTAAGCTAAGGGTGAAAACATAAAATATAACCAGAAGGGAACACTTGACTTTGTTAATAGGATAATAACATTTTTTTCATTTTTATGTATATACTAGTTATTACAGCAACATAACATGTGCAATAATGTCATGTAATATAATTCATAACTGTTAACGCCAATAATCTTCACAGAACATGGAAGAATCACTCCTAACATTTTCAGTACTAGCTTCTATATTCATATAGTTTAACTTTTTCAATGAGGTAAAGATTCACATTTATAGTCATTTTAGATGATCGAGAGAAAAGATTCTATGTGATTATCTTATACTTGAATGCATCTGAATTTAATATGTAAGCATTTTACTGAAAAATTGTTTGCTATAGAAAGTACTATGTCAACATGAATAACCATAATAAAATGGAAATATCTCACATATCTAGAATTACTTTCTCAAATATTATTGTGTATTATGTTCACATAAATCTTACATTAAAAAGATTTTTATGCTCATATTAGAGGTGAAGAAATCGAAGCCTACATCCTGTTCAATGACCCACACTTAGTAAGAAAGAGATATGAAAATAAATATCTTAGTTTTCAAGTCATTATAATTCTGACCTCACCAAAAGTAAATAAATATTTTCTCAAAATACTTTATAGACCAAGAAGATAAGAAATAGCTATCTTATTTTCTCGGCTTAAGATCTTTAGGAAAACGTAAGAGTAACCAAGGCTTTAAGTCTTGGAAATGTTGACATTTATTACCCCAGGAAAGATTGTAGAGTGGTTAAATTTTTAAAGGCTATGCTCAGGCAATTGTGCTAAGTTTTCCTTGAATGCTGCCAAGAGTTAGAGAAGAACCAATGGCCAGATCTCAGAGAAAGCTGGATTCTCACAGAGTAAGTAAGATGCAAATGCAGTGAGTGGCTGGAATGGTATTGAACTACCACAAAGGACACTAGACTGAAAGTTGAGAGTCTGTGATTACTGGAAACTGATCAATAAACAATTTAATTATAGTGTACATTCTGGTTTCAAGATTGATATGTAGGTAGAAGACACTTTGAGTACTAGAACAAACTAAACATTAATAGGACAAAAAGATTAAGAAATAAGTGGGTTAGCACCATTTTTCATGGAATAAAACACTTTGTCAAGAAATTCACATTGAGCATGCCCTGGGTTCTGTGGGTACTAGACTCCCTAGAAAGCAGAATATATAAATTCCTTAAAATAAAAATCATTTATTACATAATGTGATCTGGGGAGCAGGAGTGGCCATGATATGTGAGGGAGGGAACCAATGCAGAGTCTTAGTGCAGTTGGCCAATAACTGCCTGTGCATTCTGACCAGAACTCCTGAAAAGTCATTAGTAAATGATCTCAGGTCTGGTCATCATGGAAACAGAAGAAAGAGGTGCACACTGTTGGTCAGAGGCTGTCCCAATGGGGCATAATCAAAAATCCCATTTAGAAAATATACTAACATCTCAACATCAAGACCCCAGAATACAGAGGAAGATTCATTGAATTCCCATGAAAGGAAAATTTAATCCTAATAACCTGAATAAGATCCACTGTGCCTAAGATTATACATATGAAAAAAAATTCAATCAGGAAACCAAAAGTAATGGCAAGATTGCTTTATAGTTCTAAGATGCATGTATCCTAGGTATAAAAGGAATATCATGTAATAAGCAAAGTATATTATATATTGTTTCATCACACATCCAGGATCATGGAGGATAGCATCACAAGGGAAGGGTGTTATTAAGCTGCAACCTTCCTTAGCTCAACTCCATAGGACCTCCCATTTTCTATTATATCATTTATTTCCGGGTGTTGGGATGTATGTAAATGTCAGTGGCTCTTATGGCCATGGACTCATTGCATCACCTTTTTAACTATAACATGCATCTTCTAGTCGGTTGATGTTGTATGTGATGCTATTTCAATAGATTGGACTTATATAAACCTCAGGACAACAGAATAGGCATCCTGGCAAAACAATTCCATGAGGGAAGATAGAGAACTTAAGGCAAAAAGAATAGGTCCAAGTCTTGGACTTTGAGTTAGTTGTTCTGTAGGAGGGTAGTTAATGTCCACAGTTTCGTGGGCATTGCTTCAGCAATCAATTTTTGTATGTGAAATGGTATAGATTATATGTTTGGTGCAGTGTTCTACGTATCACGTTAAAAGAAAAAGGCTCTTAAAATTAGTGGGATTTGATGTTTAGCCCACCTAAGTCATATCATTTAATTTCATCTAGAAATGTGATTTTCCTTACATTAAGTATCTTTAAAAAATCCATGCAGTTTATATTAAGGGATGTTTATATCCATGGAAAATAATGTAATTAATTAATAAATATTTGTTTCAAAGAACAAAGTAGAACTTCACAAAAATTCATAAGCTAACAAATCCTAGAATAACCACAATAGCAGGAATTATGACATTTCTGTTTAGGTACTAGACCTTTGACCCATTTGGTAATATTTAGAATAATAGTCCAGGTATTCACCCCAGAAAGTTAAGTTATAAGCATTTCCAAACCAAGGATAGTGCTCTGAAATGCAGTATTTGGATTTTTGTCTCTTGGAAGACACCTTCAATCTCGGCAGTCTCTTTCTAACAGTTAAGAAATGGGGAAGTATTATTTTGATATGGTCTGCCCTGTTCAACTCCAGGCCACCCATTGTTTTAATCATGATTCCTGTTTCTTGCTTATTATAAAATCAAAACATCCTGACATTTCAGCAGCTGACATTTGTTTTTCTATAGGGAGAATCCTGCTCACAGTAAAAATCAGACTCCAAATGCTTCACATGCATTGCTTAAGTTTTTTCTTCAGCTGACTTGCCAATAAGAATTTTGTAAAGCACAAGCTTATTTATGCTTGATTGCTGCTACAGTGCATTCTTAACTGGAATGAATGAACCAACAGAAGGCGCACATGCATTTTCAAACCTCAGAATTTTCTGTTATGCAAGTATAAAATAGGAGTTAAAATTGAAAAAGAAATTTCAGCATTTCTCTTCTTCGTGTTACATGTTAATTCCTTGGTGATTTAAAGAGAAAGAGCAAGGGATCCCTGGAGTAATAGGTTGGAGTGTTTAATATAAACATCTCCCTGTCACAAAATGGGAAAAATATGTTTCAAGAAGAATTACTTAAAATATTAAATTTATTTCATGTTTCAGCAGTAGAACAAAACAAATATATTGATATAAAAGGTACTGTGAAAGACTTGGGGTTCAAATTTCATCTATCATTTATTAGCCATGCAATAGTTCACAAGTCTCTAAAACTTAATGTTCCTTCATTTTTTCACTTACCTTTCACACCTTACAATAGATAATGTATCAATGTTTGGAGGTTACCGTGTTTGCATTTACCACAGAATATAAGCTGGTATATTATGAGTTCAGTTTTTGTAGTGTTTTTTTAATTTTTTCTTTCCTTCCAGTGCCTTAGAATAGTACTTTGTTCAACTCCAGGGCTGCAAATGTCCCAAGCATATTGTTTACCAATCACAAAGAAAAAACTGAACAACTCAATAAGATATTTTCAACATTTTATTATTCACTTCTCAGTGGCAGCAGGCCAGGACACAATTGAGGGCCACACTTTGCCTAAAAGAAGGAACAATATAGAGTGCATACCCACAACACAGGTGTTTTTTGTGAGATGTTTTAAGAGTACATTCGTTTACATTGATCCTCAACTAAAGATTGGAGATAAGGGAAGTGACCAGCTTCCCCTCTCCATTTCCTTCGTTATCAAATTCCTGGACAATGATTAGGGTTTTACCCAACATAATTAAAACAGCATTTCTGATTTTCACATTGTGACACATTTTTCAAAATGTTTTCATACTTGCTATTTTATCTGACTTTCAAAGCCATCATATAAGGTAAGCTTCAGAGTGTTGATACGATCATATGCAACTTGAGGAAAACCAGAGATATGTCTATTCAATCTTAAACTAGCATCTGAAATTAAAGTCTTGTTGTTGCAATAAAATGTTGATTTTTATGTTGTTTCCTATCATTTGTCTGATTCTTGAATAATGCAATTCTGATGATTTAATGAAATATCTTCATCTTCATTAAATATGAAAAATGGAAAAGTATGATTCAACATGGAGGACAAGTGAAAGGGTGTATTTCTAGTTGCTCCATGGCTCAATATTCACACAACAGGAACGTTGCTTCTGAGAAAGGCAGATGAAAGAGGAATTTCACTAAAATACAATATTGGACAGTGAGAATTTCTTAGAGACTAAAAACTTGGGAACATTAAACAAAGAAGAAAGAGTATATTGGAGCCAAGCTGATTATAGCAGCAGTGAGAGTAGTGCTGATTGACCACAGAGAGAGGGCAAACAGAGAGAAGCAATGGACAGATTTGTTACAGAAAAACCTGAGATCAGAAAAGCAGCCTTAACTGATCTGGAGACTGCACTGTGCCCTAGTGCTGGAAAAGTGCTCTGTGTTTCTCAATTTCCATGAACAGCTGAGAAAGGAACCATCTTGAGATGCACTGCAGTTGCTACAGAGCTGGGAGATCATAGCAAACGCTGCCACACTGTCCCAGCAAGTGCATACTGTGTACCTAACAAAATGTGAGTGGAACAGGCAGAGATTTTATCAGGGGATTCAAGTCAGATAAGTTAAGGGGACCCCAATTCTCTTCTCCTTTGAGTCTAGTGATTCAGGTGACCAGCTGAAGCCATTGAAAACCTGAACAGGTGGGTGTGAATACAGTCAGGGACCAACCTGGGAAGCCTGGGAAATCTGTGCTCTTTAGCAACAGAGTGTATGGAGGATTGGCTCCCCTGCCAATCAAACGAGAAGAGTGATACTTCTAAGACACTATGAAGGCCATTCTAAGAGGAAAGTTTATAGCTACAGTTGTCTATATAAAAAATATATAGTCTCAAATAAATTACCTAAGGATGTATCTTAAGACCCTCACTACAGGTGTCACAGAACTCCAGTGGATCATTAGGGACTATTTTGAAAACTTACACTAAAATAAATTTAGAAAACCTAGTACATATTAATACATTTCTAGACAGATATGATCTGCCAAAACCGAATCAAAATGATGTATAAAATCTAAACAGACCAATAACTTGTAGTGGGATAGAAGCAGTAATAAAATGTCTTCCTCCAAAGTAAAGCTCAGAACCAGATGGATTCTCAGCAGAAATTTACTAGACTTTTAAGGACAAACTAATGCCAATACTCCTCAAATTACTCCATGAGATAGAAAGGGATGGAACACTTCCAAATTCATTCTATGAAGCAAGCATCACACTTATACTAAAAATAGATAAGGACACAACAAAGAAAGAAACCTACAGACCAAAATCCCTGATGAACTTTAATGCAAAAAATATTTAATATCAGCAAATTATGTTTAACAACATATCAAGAAGATTATACACCTTGGCCAAGTTGGTGTTATCCCAAAGATGCAAGGATGTATTAGTATGTGTAAGTCAATAAATATATCACAATAAATTTAAGATAAATATCACTTAGTTTTCTTAATAGATGGTGAGAGAGCATTTGAAAAAGTTCAGCATGCATTCATGATAAAAATATTGAAGCAACTAGAGATGAAAGGAACTTACCTCAATATCATAAAGGTGTATATGAAAAACCCAAAGCCAACCTTATAGTAAATGGGGAAAAACTGAAAGTACTTCCTTTCAAATATGGGATGAGATTAAAAAGTCTACTCCTACCACTTCTATTTAATATAATGCTAGAAATTCTAGCTAGAGAAAATAGGCCAGAGAAAGAAATAAAAGGAATAAAAATAGGAAAGGAAGAAGTCATATCATCACTGTTTTCAGATGATATGATATTATACCTAAAAAATCCCAAAAACTCTACCAGAAGACAGCTGGAGCTAATAAAAAATTTGGAAAAGTAAGAGATGATAAAACCAACACAAGAAAATCAATAGCTTTCCTACACACCAACAATTAATATAATCAGAAAAAAATCAGGAAAATTATCTCTTTCACAATAAACTTGAAAACCAAAACAAACAAAAACAAACAAACAAATAAAAAACCCTGGAATTAATCTAATGAAAGAACTATAGAACATGGAAGAAAAACTTGAAGAAGCCCTCAAGTTCATGTTTGGCAGTGAATGTCATTAAAATGACCATGCTACCAAAACCCTCATCAAAATACCAATGACACTCTTCACAGAAATAAGAATGTCCCAAAATTTATTTGAATAATAAAACAACGAATAGCCAAATTAATTCTGAGACAAAAAAATAATGCTAAAGTCTACCACAGAGTCTTAGTAATAAAACTATATGTTACTGGTACAAAATCAGGCCATAGCCCAATTGTACAAAATGGAAGACACAGACAAACCCATACATCTATAGTCATTTGTTCCTTGACAAAGATGCCAAAGACGAACAGTGGAGAAAAGATAGTCTTTTAATCAAATGATGCTGGGAAAAGTGTTTATACATATGTAGAAAAATGAAACTGTACCCTTATCTCTCATCCTGCACAAAGATCAACTCAAATTGGAATAAATTCTTTGGAATTAGGCCAGAAACTATACATATCTTTAGAATAATTGTAGGGTTGGCATATCAACATGAAGACACAGGCAATAACATTTTCATTAGGACCCCTGAACTTAAAAAATAATAGCAAGAGTAAATGAATGGGATGACATCAAATTAAAACATTTCAAAGTAAACAATTTAGAATATAAAGAGGGAAAAAAACTTTGCTAGCTACTTTCTGACAGAAAGTTTATATCTATAATATATAAATAATTTTAAAAACTTTATACCAAAAAATCAAATAACCCAATTAATTAATGAGAAAATGGAATAAACAAACTCTTCTGAAAAAGATAAATGCAAATGGTGAACAAATACATTAAAAAAATTTCAACATCATTACCAATTAGGCAAATTCATAAATTTATCTCATGGGATATTTCATCTCACATCAATCAGAATGGCAATTGTCAAAAATGCAAATAATAAGAAATGCAGGAGAGGACATGGAGAAAGAGGAACACTTATACATTGCTGGTGGGATTATAAATTGGTACAACCACTATGGAAATCAGTATGGAGGTTCCTCAAAATATTGGCGTGGAAGTACTATATACCCAATTATACCACTCTTTGGTATTTATGATCAAAACTTAAAGCCATGCTTCTCTAAGGGTACATGCATATTCATGTTTCTAGTTTCACAATTCACAGGAGCCAAACTAGAACCATTCTAGGTGTCCATCAATAGATGAATGGATGAAGAAAATATGTTATATACACACAATGAAGTTTTATTCAGAACTAAAGGAAAATTAAATGATGTCATTTACAGGAAAGTTGTTGCAATTCAGAAGGCCAATGATTGTATATTTTCTCTCCTATGAGGAAGCTAGAGGGGAAAATGGAAAAGAAATTTGGGGAGTGCATCTCATGAAAATCTAAGGGAAATCAGTAGAGGAAACTGACCCAGGGATGAGAATCCAGTGTGTGTGGGGGGAAAGTACTGGGGAGTGACAATGGTTAAATTATATTGTGCATATACAAATACATAATAGCAAATTCTACCATGTGTACACTTCTAGTGCATTAAATAATGTGAAAATGAATGAAGGAAAAAAGATAAAGCAGGGAAGAAGAAAGAAGAAAGCATGGAGTTTAACTTGTTCTAATTTAGTCTTCTGATCTCCCCTTCCTCCAACCCATTTTAGATATACATGCCAATAACATGAGTATAATTGGCATAAATTATAAAATCTTGGAGTGCATTTTGTTTTAACTCAGTTCCCCATATTTCTTCTTACCCACCCTTCCTCTAATCCACTATTCTTTGTTTTTTATTTTGTTTTATTTATTTCATTTTCTTTGACATTTTGTTGGTACAATATGGTTTTATATAATGGATTTATTGTTACACATTCATAATTGCACACATTATACAATATAACTTGGAACAATTCCCTCCTCAGCCCTCTCTTCTTTTGTCCTCCCCTAAGGGCCCCAGTCTCCCTTATTCACTGATCAGCCTGTTACATATATAGGCATATATGTGTGCGTGTTTCAGTTTTCAGTGCCTGCATAGGAAATATTCAGCATCTCAGGAGTGCAAAGTATACCACACAGAATTTATAATCCCCATTTTCCTTCCTATTCCTCCCCACTTCTTCTTCCCCCTCCCCCTGTTGCCCTCCCCCACCTAACCAGACTTCCCTCAGTTTGCTTGTTAACTGTAGTTTGATGGATCTATTATGCAAACTTGTACTTCTCTCACCTTTTCTTTTGTTTTACTGTAGCTTTCGCATATGAGAAAAAACATTTGAGTTTCTGAGTTTAGCTAATTTCACTTAACATGCTTTTCTCCATTTCCATCCATTTGCCAGCAAAGGTCGTAATTTCATTATTTTTTTTTTTAAGAGAGAAGGACAGTGAGAGAGAGAGAGACAGAGACAGAGAGAATCAATTTTTATTGTGTTTTTCACATGGCTTTCATTGCTCCGACACTTAGTTGTGTATGTGGGTGCTGGGGTTTGAACCTGTGTACTTGCGCACGCCAGGCAAGCGCTGTAACCACCAAGCCACCACTACAGCCCCTCAATATTTTTAATAGCTGAGTAAAACTCCATTGCATAGATGTAACACAGTTTCTTGATCCATTCATCCAATGATGGCCATCTGAATTGATTCCTTAATTTAGCTATTGTGAATTGTGCCACTATAAACATTGATGTAGCTGTGTTGCTGTAGT
This sequence comes from Aplodontia rufa, assembly GCA_004027875.1. Taxonomy (NCBI): domain Eukaryota; kingdom Metazoa; phylum Chordata; class Mammalia; order Rodentia; family Aplodontiidae; genus Aplodontia; species Aplodontia rufa. The sequence goes on from PVKS010002415.1 coordinate 60,784, forward strand.
TTGCTGATTTTACATATTCTGGGAAAATATCCAGGAGTGGGATAGCTGGGTCACACTGTGGTTCCATCTCTCATTTTTTTGAGGAGTCTCCACACTGCTTTCCATAGTGGTTGTACTAGTCTGCAGTCCCACCAAAAATGTACAAGAGTTCCTTTCTCCCCACAATGTCTCCTGCATTTATTGTTGATTTCATTTGTGATCTTTGCCATTCTGATTGGAGTGAGATGACATCTTAATGTAACTTTGATTTACAATTATCTGATTTCTAGAGATATTGAACATTTTTTCATGTATTTATTGGCCTTCTGCATTTCTTCTGTTGAGACGTTTCTGTTTGGTTCTTTTGTACATTTATTGATTGAATTGTTTGTGTTTTTGCTATTAAGTTTTTGAATTCTTTGTATATTCTGGATATTAGCTTCCTATCCAAGGAATAACTGACCATGATTTTCTCTCATTCTGTAGGCTCTCTTCACATTCTTAATTGATTCCTTAGCTGTGTGGATGTTTTTAGTTTAACAGCATCCCATTTATTGATACTTGGTTTTATTTTGCTATAGGAGTCTTCTTAAGGAAGTCTGTGCAAGCTCATACATGAAGGAATGTCGATTCTATGCTTTCTTTGCCTGTTCTTTTTAGATATATTTGATAAGCCCACAATGGAGTACTACTCAGGCATAAGGGAGAATGACATCATGTCATTTGCTGACAAATCAATGGAACTGGAGGATATCATGCTAAGTGAAGTAAGCCAGTATCAAAAAGCAAAAGGTCATATGTTCCCTCTGATATGTGGATGCTAATCCAAAATAAAGAAAAGAACAGAAGAACCAATAAAGAGGAAAATGGAGGAAGGAGGAATGAAGAAAGGAAGTTCGTGGAATGAATCAATTTTCTCATGTTCGTATGTGAACATATCATAGTGAACCTCATCAACATGTATGTCAATAAGTCACTAAATAAAAAAAAACTACTAGTAAGTAACAGAAAGATCAGTAGAGCAGAGGGGAGAGAACAGGGTAGAAGGGGAAATACTGGGAACTGAATTAGAATAATTTATGTTGCATGGTTTTATAAAAATGTCCATGTTTATCCTATTTTAGACAGTTCTGTTGCATTTTGGAGAACACCCATGGAAAAGGGAAGACACTGCCATTTATAAATGCATTCCTGGGTAAGTCACATTGTCAATATAAAAGTTGAGTATTGAATCTTGATTTTAGGTATCAGGGGTTGTGCAGCAGTTCAAATCTTGTGATACAAATTATTTTGTCAAATTTTGAATACACTAAAGAAGCAAAGTGTCATTGCTTAAGGATTCCCACAGAACCTAACATAGTATTTGAGTACATGTGATTGAATGAGGAAAAAACTTCTAAGAATGGCCAGGACTCATTCCCACTGGGGACTTGCAAGCAAGAGAATATGTGCTGACTCTGTGTTTTCCCACTCTAGGATGGCAAAAATATTTAAAGGAACAAATACTTATCTTTGCCATGCATTATAATGCTTCCAATGAACTGCAATTTAATCCTTAAGGCCACAGATGTATAAGTACATTAAGATAAATTAAAAAAAAACTTACTACAAAACAGAAAGTAAAACAAAGAAAAAGCAGTGTTATCCTTAGTATAGTGTAATTCCACTCAAGAATAACAATGTGCTTATATACAAATTTGAGATCTAAAAGCATAAATAAAAGACACAGCATTTGTGAAAACCCATGAGTATACCATGAAATTAATATTATTTTGTGACTATTAAAATTATAGTACATTTTCATCTTGTGTATATGTGGTACAATTTTTTAAATGTAGCTATCATGGGGGCTTGAGCAGTGTCTCAGTGGTTACGGCACTCGTCTGGCACGTGCAAGGACCAGGGATCTAACTCCAGCACCATGTGCACAATGAAATGTCACAGCAATGAAAGCCACATGAAAAACTAAATAAAACTGATTCTTTTTCTCTCTCTCATTGTCCCTCCATCTTTATACATATACAGGTGTATAGACACATGTATATAAAATGTATACATATAAAACTATCATGCATAGTTTTTAATAATCAGAAAAAGAAGTAAAGGAATTGTGAGCCAATCACTTGTGACAAATGCTATAATAAATGGCATACTTTATTTTCACACAAAGAACAGATCATTTTGTGTCATACTTGAAGATACTTATTTATATGAGGACTGTCTTTTTCCCAAAATCACAAACTACTTTAGGGCAGGGATCATGTTCATACGTATATATTAAAGCATCAATTCAAGCATTTTACTCACATTAGTAGTAAATAGTTTCATTACCAATTGTCTCAATGAAATGAAAACCTTGATATGTATTGTATGGTTACATTTACTTAATATTCTCTTATTTGTTTTTAAAGAAAGAGGGGACAGTGAGAGGGAGAGAGAGAAGCAATTTTATTTAGTTTTTCATGTGAATCATTCCTCTGACACCTTGTTGTGTACGTGGTGCTGGGGTTTGAACTGGTGTATTCGCACATGAAAGGCAAGAACTGTAACCAATAAGCCACTGCTCCAGCCCCTACTTAATATTCTTATAGAAAAATTCACAATTTAAAAGGAAAAACAAAAGACCAAAAACAGACACATACACACACCCCATTACATTTCATAATCCCATTTTGAAAAGCAATTAATCACTTTCACATGCTCTATATTTATTTTATCTTTTTTATATAATATATGTAAAAAATTATCATCAATTTTAGAAGTCAATTGATGCTATTTTTTTGAGCAAAGAAAATTTAGCTCATGTTGATCACATATTCCCTAATACCATATTTCCATTGTGTGTCTGTATGCTGTGTGTGTGGTGAGGGCTAGGGAGAGTTAGTAATTTACATGTGTCTTCTCACTGCTGGAAAGTAGGACTAATATAACCAATCAATGTACTATGAGTTTTTTTCACATTTTTTTTCTGCGTGTTGACATTTGTAGTGTTAATAACTGTGTTGGATTTTTATTCACTTAGAGTTCTATGTACTTACATTGATCTTTTCTATATAGCAAATCAGATATGTTATATGAATAAGTGTATAATCTCTACTTCATTTATACAAAATGGAGTATTAAGTCCTATTGACAAATGGTCATATATATTTTACTTCCTGGAGATTTTCTTCATGAAGCACTTCATCCAATCATTCCAAAGTAGACTAATTGCTTTTGAATCATCCTGTTATCTCATATTTCATCTTACTTTTTACTGGTTTTATTTCTCCTATATTACATTTTTTCATGTTTTGTGATTACCACATCTTTTATTAAGATACTACCTCCAGTATTTTTCTAAGGAAGAGTGACTCATATAAATATATTTGTTCCTTATATTCCTGAAAATATCTTTAGTTTTCTCTTACTCTTTAAGATTATTTGAGTAAGTTATATTAACTATTAACTTGAAATTATTTTTCCTTAGAATATATAAAGCATTACTTCATCATCTTTCATAAGCTAGGATTCAAAATACTATTGTGGACTCTTTTGATGGGACCTGTTTGTTTTTGTTCATTTATCATATATATATATATACACATGTACACATATATACACATATACATATATACACATATATACATATATACACATATATACATATATACATATATATGTATATGTGGATATTTGCTTCATTTCTTATTTCTTTACATTTTGAGATGCTGTAATTTAGCTTGAACCTGTCCTGCCTTGAATCTAAACATTTAATGTATGTTTATTTATTTAATACGTCCTGCCTATTAACCTTTTTGCTATTACTCTTTTGTAGTCAGCTTGGTGGATGAAATTTAGAGAACAGATCATGGAAAGAATTCCACAAATAGGGGTTTTATGACCTACCATGATTAATTCAAGTTGTGATATTTATTGGCAAGGGTGCAAAGCTTGATTATTGTCTAAGCACAGATTCAGGTGGACCCACTTGGACAGTAGCCACTTCTATCTCTACCATACTGAATTACATTGATTCTTTAAATTCTTCACAGACTCAACATTTTCTGAGCTTGCTAGCCCTGAAACTTATGAGTTCTAGCTATGATTGTAGTACAAACCCATGGACAATCACCTTTCCCTCCTTTATATGTGCTACTTCTGCAGTATTTCTGTCTCTGTCTTTATACCCAAGAGTTCAGAAACCTCAAGTTGCTCCCTTTTTCTGACAATAGAGGTTGATTTCTCATCAGAAAAGTATGACCAGAATTTCTAAGTATAAAAGTTACTTTAGCTTCTGCCACCCCCAACTTGAAAAAGGATCTCTGTGCTTTCACTACTGAATATGAATTTAAAAAGCCAGTTTCTCATTATTTCTTTCTAAGGAAAGAAATCAGGTAGCATCAGTGAAATGATAATGATGATGATGACAACAACGATGACAAAGATGACGATAATGATTTTATCTGTCCCAGCTATTTATTTGAGTGAACAAGTCCACACATACTTGAACAGGAAAGTAAGGAATGACATATACCAAAATATTGGTACAGAATAATAGTACAGAAACCAAACTGCTTCATCTCACATAGAAAAATGTGATGGGTTATGAAATAATTCCTGGCTCAGTAAGCATAAACCAACCCATGAAGCACTGAGAACATTTGAAAATACTCCTTGAAGGTGGAAGTGGAAGTGTTTTTCCTATCTGATTATGTGTTCCTTGAAATCATATTATATATATAAAGAGAGAAAGGGAGAAAGAAGGAAACACAATATCTGTTGAGGGGGAGAATATAAAAGGGTCAAGAGTGTGGATGATGTGTGGGTGATTTTGGATTAGAATCAGGGGCACATCATATTTTTACTACATATTCATTTATGATTGTGCAACAATAAAACTCCTCAATAAATTTAAAGAAATCACTATCTCTAAAAACTTGTGAATTAAGAAGACACTTCTACATCTTATACTCAATTTCAAATTGGTGACTCAGTGCATTTTTCTTCCAAAAGTGTTCCTACAGATAAAAGTTATTAATTTTGAAATTGAAGTCTGTAATCATAACCCCATTGATAAATAATTAGGTTTAGTGCTAAATACATAAAGATAATATACTTCAACAAGCATTCATAAACCCACTTATTCATTAAGCATCTGTTTAAATAGATTGAGTTCTGGTTTTATAGTTTAAGTTTCAGTTAAGAGAAATTTTAAATATTTTAATTATATTTTAGATTTTAATTGTATATTATATACACATGTACATAAATATTAAAAAATATATATATAGAATACATATATGTGAAAATGTGAGTATATGGTTAGGGAGAAAAGATGTAGTTTCCTATACAGGTATCAAAATATTACATACTTCCCTGGGTATCAAAATATTACATACTTCCCTGTCAATATATCTATTCTGATGTTTCATGAATCAGCTAAAATAAATTTTAAAATATCTTTTGTCTAGCATCTATGAAAAAAAACCATAATTGTTGATGTTGGGTTGAAATCTGAATTGTTGGTTGGTTATGCCAAGTGGAAAGGCATAGGAATCTGCATATCTTGGAATGATTCCTGGATCACAGTAAGAATAGCAGGGATTTTACGTCTAATTCAAATAGTCTGATATCCTACAGTGGAAATTATGTGCATTAAAAGACTTTATCTGGGGCCTGGAGTGGTGGCTCAGCAGTTACATTGCTTGCCTGGAATGTGCAGGGATGTGGGTTCGAACCCTAGCACCACATACACAAAGTGTTGGAGCAATGAAGGCCACATGAAAAACTAAATAAAATTGATTTTCTCTCTCTAAAATAAATTAAAAAGTAAAAGACTCTATCAGAGTCCCAGATTTCAAAGAGGTACAGAATTCAGGTGTTCCAGATGTCATACACTTCATAATTAGACACTATTGCTTCACTCGTTTTAGAATTCATTCCATGAAATCCTAAGACTGCAAGTTCCTGATGAGGTTGATCAAGGAGAACTTTGTGTGCTTACTTTGGTGGTGATTCATAAATGATTACTAGACAGTAATCATGTTTTAAAACTTATCCTTTGTAGTCATAGTAAGAGTCAAATAAAATCCATGTTTTCTTCCAATGATTTTGTATATGGCACAATAGCTCTAACCAGAAAAAAACGTTTTAGATAACTCCCACAGTTCTGGCAGACTCTTTTGTAGTACCTTTTATAAACAATTTGTCCATTTTCTTTTCCAAGTACATATTTGAAAGTGAACAAAAGTTTCTATTGTAACAAAGGTGGAGCTTCTATGCCTGATGTCTGCTGTATTATAATAGCAGCTTGTGCAGCTCTATTAGAAAAATTATTGCCTTTAGAAACTTCTTCCTTCTGTGTAAGCTCTACAATGAATTACTAATATACGAGCAGACAGCTTTAAAGCCTTTGACAAAGCAACTATTTATTTTTCATGAAATGCTTCAGTTCTTATTTTAGGTACAAAACCCTTTCTTTTAAAATCTATTTTCTGTTGTATGACAGATACCAAAGATATATTTATTAGTAGATTATATTTGTATTAAATCTAGAATCCAGTGTTTCAGCTCTAGTGACTGCAATTAACCCATCTGTTTTGGCAGAATTACTTCCAGTTGAAATGTTAGCTTGCAAGATTTTATATGTCACCAGGAAATGGGAAGACTTAGCTGAGCCACTTTTATCCCAAGTACATGATGTATCAGTAAACATTATCAAATATGAAATATAAACAGGATTATCAAATAAATCAGGTCAAGTTTTTCAAAATGTGATATCCTTAAAGCTAGGGAAGAGGATATTGGCAATTTTGGTTCTGCAAAATCTTCCTCACATTTAGGGCACAAATTAATGGAATTGAGGAATTATCATACAATTATTCCATCAGAGATTTTGTCAGCTATTACAAAAGTAGGAATATACTGTCTTTAATATTTAGTAGTCTCAGAAGTCATGTTTGCTTTGTAAGTAACAAGAAAAAATAATGAGACTACTGAAAGCTTTGAAGTGTTCTCTGGACTCCTTCTTAAACTAAAGCACAATAATAATTTAAAATGAATCATTAGAGAAAAAGAAGAGAAGCAAAGAAGGGAGGGAAGGAGAAAAGGAGGCAGGGAGGAAGAGAGGCAGTCAAGAAGGAAAGAAAAAGAGGTTGCAGAACATAGATCTACTGCAGAAATAAAATTTTTAGACAATGTGTCAAGAGTAAGAATAGTTCAAAATAGATTCCAGATTAGTATTAAGGGCTTAAATTTTTTAAATTTTGTACTATATATATATATATATATATATATATATATATATAGAGAGAGAGAGAGAGAGAGAGAGAGAGACTGGCCATCTTTGTCAAATTTACTATCTTTCTTCACTGTAAATAGGGGAATATTATAGGGTGACAAGAGAGCTGATATAAAGTTTTCTAAGATTAAAGTAAAATTTTAATCTGCCCCATCTGTACCAGTAAATTTTAAGAAAGCCTCAACAAACTACTAATGCAAATCAATGGGGGAACTATAGGTCCTTTGAATAAACTTCTGCAGCTTTCCCTGCTCATTTTATCAGAAAGCCTTCAACTACTACCATTGGTATCTATTCTTCATGGGCCTCTAACACTCCCAGCTCTAATTGTGGGAGGTTGTAGATAGCTTCCCTGAGCCTCCATATCCCTGCATATGATCTTCTAGACCCTATAGTGCTTCCTTTATGAATGCAAAAAATTCTTCTGGTCACAGAATTCCATGCGTTATTGATTCATATCTCCATACTTAGGTCTATAGAATGAAAACATGCTTTCGAAAGCTTCTGTGAAATTCCAGGGCATAAAGAAAAGAGATTTTCAAATGAGTAGTATCAACTGGGAAGAAAACCTGGAGATGACTCCTGAGTAACTCCTCAATGGCATCAGCTTAGCTGGCAATCCAAATAGGAAGGGCTAGTTTTCTACACATTAGGACAATAAAATTGTCAATTATATAGCTCTTTAATTCCTTACCCATATTGACATTTACCAGGTATATCTCTTGTTCATGTACCTTCTTTTCTAAGGGACATTCGAATCTGTTACCTTCACATGGGAACATAGTCATACATCCAAGTTTTATATATCATCTGATCAGGTCTATTTTTCATGTATTCTTTCCTAGTTGAATGGTATGTGATGAAGAAGGACTCTTGTGTTAAGACAAAAAGTAGAGTTGCCGTTAGGTAACCAGGTATACAAACTTGTGTCTTCAAATAGAACAGATAGTTCATTACCAGCTAAGAAGTTCTGTGCTCATCCTGCTCTTCCTGGAAACCCACTAATAAGGGGAACCACCCATTCAGAAGATCTTCTCCCTTGCTGAGTCAGTTTGAGGTGTGAAGGATGACGATAGAGGTGGGGCATAGAGAACTCAGCAAGTGAAGAAGGGAGGGGAGGATCTATGAAAGGGAAATGCCTTTAATATATTTCCTCTTCTATTTTCCTTCTGGCTATACAAATAATGTCCATTTTATTTTCTTAAAACAGTATTCATTTCAGTAATTTATATTCTTGGGATGAAGCCTAAGATCCCTAGAAAATATATTAATGTATGTAAATAAAAACAAAAATCATTAGGTCATTATAAGACTAGATTCTCAAATATCAGTTCAAAATGTGACAGAAAAATACTAGCTCTTTAATAGGAATACCTATCGCCAATTCTAAATGTCATTTCCTTTGTATAAATAAAAGCTGTGCATCCCAGAGATCTTATAAGTGAATGGAAATTATAATACCCAATTAATGGTAGATATCTTTGCTGAGATGAAAGTTCTTCCAGTTACTAAATAAATCTGCCTCAAATGTACTTTTAAAACTTAGGAAATAACTACCTACTCTAAGATAGTCTTGGGATAAACCTTTAGCAAACGATTGACATATGCTACCATGTTAACTATGGTAAAGTGTGTAATCTTTGTGTTTCAGTGTTATTTCAGTTATTTTATCAAAGTTTCTTTGGAAACTCTGCTTATTTCCCTTTATGCATGTGCAAACACCCTCAAGAATGCTCATAAACCTTCCGAAGAAAGATTTGTAATATATAATTGCCATGAAATTATTTTAATTTTTCCTCATGGGAGCCTAGACTTCTCTTTAATGTTCATTGGTTTTATAATTTTACTTAGATCAGAAGAGTGGATTAAGGAATCAGATTTTTCTATTATGATATATAGTGTCAGCTATTGATTTAAAAAAAATGTTATTATACAAGTCAAGCAAAACCCTAGTCAGCTATCCATCTCCCACACCTGTAAGAACACCATGATCTATTAACTACTTGCCAACTATCCTTATGGATTGCCATTTCCACCTAAACTACCTATTACAGTGTTTACATTCATCTTGTCTTTAGTGATTAAGTGCTTCTGTTCAACTTCCACCATCTCAGAGTCCAATAATCACTATTGCTACTGGAAATCTAAGTTACATGAGAACATTTTTCACTGCAAATGGAATTCTATAAAGAGCAATCTTGAAGATTCTCAAATATACTAGTTTTCTCTTTCCAGAGAATTCCACGTGTCCTTTATGAAATCCTGTGTCCTCTGGAACAATTTGAAAAATATACTTGGGTAGTGGGTTCTGACATAGTAGAGAACAGGCATTTCCTATTTCCTAAGATTTCCACCTCCTTGAATTTGCTGAAAACTTTCTCAAACCATACCAAAGAATGTCCAGAAAGTCTATCTCATATAACATAAAGCATCCTTATATGCAGTATTCAATAAATTAAATCAATACATTAAGTATGTTTCTGAGTATTTTGCTGGAATATTAAAGTCCAACTCATGGATGAATATTTCCATATTAATAAAGTTTATTCTCTACATCCTCCAATTACTCCCTTCAGATTCTAATACCTAAATATGTCCTCCTCCTGAGTTCCTCCAGCACATATAATCTAAGCACTTCTGGTTTATATTTAATTTGGTGTATAAGATGCTTCCTTAAGGAGCATAGGTGGTGCTTCCATCTAAGCTTATAATGAGACCTGACTCAGATTATCAGTGTAAAAACTATTGGAAGAAACAATGAGGAAAACCAGAACCTTCAAGTGAAGCCACTGCATGATTTATGCAGCAGAAGTCAGAGCTATCTGATAAACAGAAGGGTGTCATTTGGGGATGTTGCAAGATAAAAAGGAAAGTGATGGTCAGATTCTCAGAACTGTCCAACCAAATACTTCCATTTCTCACCTCAGTATGCGTGCCTTCCTATCACTACTAGAATTTGATTTGAAGGACTTATTGAAGTTGTGCCCTGAGTGCCATTTGTGGTTCTGCCACCTTTACAATTAAATACTGATCACAAAGATGGGCTTTCTAAAATGCTCTCTTTTGAAAGATATTTTTGTAGGTCTAGAAAAATGGGCCACAATTATTATTTTTATCTTTGCTTTGTGCTGGTGTCTTAAGGGAAGTCTTTTTTATATTTCTCATGTTTATTCTCTAATATTTTTTCTTTTATATTTAACTTCCTTCAATATTTTTGTTGGTATTGCTATTCTTTTTGTTCTTTATATTTATATTGCCAAAAATCTTTTATAAGATAATAAAAAAGGAAACAAATAATTTTGGAATTTAGTGTTAAAATTTCATTAATTTAGGAGCTAAGCGATTTGAGATTTATTATTGTTATTATTATCCTCAGTGCTGTATAGTTATCAAATTCCATTAGTGGGAAATTGTGCTTAGAATGTAAGTTAGTTAACCAGATGTGCTTTCCTTGATGTCTGCTCTACCCTTTACATTCTTCCCCTTGCACTGTGCCTCATAGAGTCAGTCTCTTGCAACTCCCCTATCCATATTAGGTGGTTACTTTACCTAAAACACCTTGGCTTGGTAGGAAGGATGATCTTCTCAGACATCTGAAATAAATTTGAGGTTTAGAAAGGCATTGTGTCTTTGAAATCAGGGTATGTGATTTTCATATCTGTCTTGCCCTGCTCTGATTACAAGACTGGTGTTTGCATGTATTCTTTCCCCTTTCCAATAGGTAAAGGAGATGTTCATTTATCTGTCTGTCCATCCGTCCGTCCATGCATTCATTTATACAGCCATTTATTTCTTGTATTTCTCCAGCTGCAATAAATTCTTGATAGTGCCATAAAGACAACATGTTTTTGTCTTCAACTCTGAATATAACAGGATTTTTTTGTTTTGATTTACTTTCTTCTTTCAATAGCAAAGATGAAGGTGAAAGTGTAGAGCATAGAAGCTGCTACTGTTTCTCTCCACAATTATTTTAATGAGATTTTATTTCATTTATAATGAAAACATTTTATTCATATTTTTGATTAGAAAGAAATTAGAATATGCATAAGCTTCAGAATTTAAAGATTTTATCATTTCCTGTGGGCACTTGATGTTGCTTATAGAAAATTAAAATTCCGCGGAGCTATTATCCATCCATATGATAGGAGATGGTCCTAAATGTGTAAAATCTTCTGCTCCTTAGCAACATATCCACTTGTATATTTTGTATTTATATAAGTGCTTGCATATATTAGATCCTATTTGGAGTCTAGAGGTAAACCATTTTTTTTTTCTTTGCATCATCTCTGGTATTTCCTGAGCAGTTTTAATCTAAGACCTCATTTCTTGCCAAAAATCCTTTCTTTATGTTAATTCAGTTTCTTGCCTTTGGTGCTTATTGTAAAATATCCCTTCATATTTTCTCCACTTGTGAAACAACTTTCATTAGCTACAAGTATATACTTAAACTGCAATTATGTTTTATTCATTTCCTAGAGAAACTCAAGTTAAATATAATTATAATTTAAAATTATATTTCCTCCTCTACATGATTATTATATACCCTCAGGACTTGTTGATTTGCTCAAGTCCATCTGGCATTATTGGATGTCTCATCATATATTAAATAATACAAATCTGCTCAAAATATATTAGTGAGATGTAACAAAATCTGATACTATGAATCATAAGAAGTTTTAGTGATTATTTTTAATAGCAGATATGGGTGTAATTTAATTAACACTAACAAAAAGCACCTAACTAACAAAATGCATACCATTAGCAAAAATCTAACTTGAAATACGTTGCAAAACAATCTTGTAAAGTTCAATATTTTAGACTTGGATGTAGTATTATGTGTTCACCAACCTGGGTAAATATAAGTTGAGCGAACTGAGTTTCAGAAAGAAATAGAATTATTAATAAACTATGTTATGTCAAAGATATTCTACCAGACTTACAAATTACTCGCTAGAATCTGCAAAGCACATTTTAACTGTTATTTTATTTTTAATTCTTAATTAATGAATGTAGCAATGATAGGAAGTTTCAGTGTTTAGCAACACAGTTATTTAAGAATAAAAATCTTTTCTCAAAATCTGATGATCTGCTCTATAAGTATTTAGAAGTTTCATATGTTATGCCGTATATTCTTATTTCAAAAGATATTTCATTTTGTTGTCGGTAGATCACTTTTATTTCCATTCTGTACTTTAATCATTTGATATTCCAGAAATTTTAGAACTACTTCTAGATATTTATCACTATCCACACACGCAAATATTTTAATGGAAGATAAAAAGTGAAAGTAGTATTTGGACACCTATATAACTAATTTAGGCAATTATTCACTGAATGAAGTTGCATTGCATATCATGTAAAGCATGTCATACTGGGCAGTAGAAATGCAGGGATAATTTCAGTAGTGTCTCTACTTCCAGGAATCTCAGAGTAAAATGGGTTTGTGAACAATTTCTCAAGAACAAAATATGAAATATCAAAAAGCAAAACAAAACATAAACCTTTGCTAAAAAAGGGCTATTTTTTTCCTATTCTTATTTTTCATTAGAATTTGGAATTTACCCTATGTCTCTCCCTGTCTACCAATTATTAAAAAGAAAAGGAAAACAGAAAGAAAATGAAATTCCATGGAGTAAATTACATAAAATAAACTGAAGTAAAGAATATAAAGTTACTAGAAGTAGTTCAAATTTCTCTCCAAGTAGTTTTAATATCACTTGATTTTTAATTTTTCTTTAGGAAGAAGATATTTATGAGAGGGGAGATTGATGGCTTACACATTCATGGCTTAGATCTTTAATATCTCCTGAAAAGATCATGTGTTAGGCAACCCACAGGTGAAATGATTAGATTATGAGAACTATGGACTCTTTGATGGAATAGTTCATTTGGCATTTGTGAAGACCTGGGTTTGAACCCCAGCACCACGTATACAATTAAGTGTTGGAGATACAAAAAATATATGAAAATAAATAAAATTGATTCTCTTTCTGCCTCCCTTAAAAACAAAACAAAAAAAAAAACTTTAATGAATGAACAGGTTGTAATTATAGCCAGGTAGTGTGGATCAGGAGGAAATAGGTCACTGGTAGCATGCCCTTGGGGGTTTTATTTCCTTCCTGGCTTCTCTCTCTCTCCCTATCTCTCCATTTGTCTGTCTTTCTCTCTGTGTTCCCAGTTGTAATGAACTGAGCAACATTCTTCTGTCACATCCCTCATTCACAATATTCTATCTCATCTCAGACCCAGAACCATGGAGTTAGCTAACAATGGAGTGAACCTTTGAAAGGTGAACCCAAAATAAACTTTTCCTCTTTTAAGTTGTTCTTGTCAGGTATTTTGGTCACACCAACAGAAAAAGACTAATACAGTCAGAAACCAGGCTTGGAAAGTTGACAAAAAAAAAGCAACTATCTCATCATTAATAGGGAAGACAATTTTTTAATTTAATAACAAAAAAAAATCCCAGTTCTATTGAAATTTCCCTGGCCATACCATTGTGGAATTTGTTATATCAGTAATATTTGATTCAATTACAAAGATAATTTGCTTTGTTATGATTATGAGATTTTCAATTTGAGCATATTACTGACAAGATTAAATGTAAATTAGTCAATGATAACTTTAACATGAAATTATGAAAAATATTAATATTGGCTATCACTTAATCAAATAATGATGAGGGAAATTTTCCTGAATTTTCTGAAAAGGATTGATCAATTTAAGTTGAGTGAATACCTCACCTGATTTCAGTTATTGTCTCAATCTTGATTTTAGAACATTATATATGGATTGGAAAGTTACATATGAGCAACTAAACAATGAAAGAAATCAAGAACATGTTAAGTGTACAGAAAGCTATAAGAAGATAATATGGACAAGATTGATGATAGGTATCCTAACAATTTTGTAGTTGCAAAGCTCTTAAGTTATATCTATGATGTTTCACAGAGACAGCATGAAAGACTTTTCTGAGTGGGTGTATCATCAATCTTGAAATTTAAAAGGATTCTATCTTTGGCCATGACTCTGCATATAGTGATCACCTCATTAGACAAACATTACTAATTCTCAAAACTCATGATCCGGAAATACTCTGTTATTGCAGAGGTGGTATTTGTTGATTTGTTTGCTCAAAACAAATTATCATTAAATACATGCAGCTCTTATGATTATTGATATCATGCTGGTCAACTATTCTCCAGTGGTTGATGAGAATTCACTGAGTCATTTATCTTTTGTTCTTAACTTCCTTAAGTATAATCACCAACTTACCATCCAAACTCTGCATGATTTGTATGTGTAATGGATAGACTCTGACCTAATGTTTATCTCTTAGACCATTCTGGATTCTTTCTGTGTTTGAAGTTTCTTCTTGGCTCTATAACCATCAGGAAAGGAAATGTCACAGAAAAACGTGAGTCACTATTCATACTCATAAAGTAGAAGGTACGCTGGGTCAAGGATCAAAAATATTATGTCCTGATCCACTGATTTTGTTACTCAGAGATTGTAGAAACTAAAACCAACTAAATTCCTGAGTTTTAATTTCTTCCCAAGTAGAATAGGATAAATAACAAATTAATCCAAATAATTTGAAACAAAAAAAAATCCAAATAATTTGCCACAGTAATGGGTCAGCATAAATATAGCTCTATTATTTGCAAATATAAAAACCTTACTTCATTACAGAAGCCAAACATTTCATGGTAAATTGATAGCACTTCACTTGAAAATAACTTAAAAATTCTATCGTCAGGAAGTTTTCTTCTATGTTCAATTGTCATAATGTAGAAAATTTGCCTATATAAATTGACTTAAGTTTTTATAAGCCAAAATAATTTAGTCATGTATTTATTTATATTGCATTTTCTTCCAAAAAAGAAATAAGTGCATATAGCAAATTAGATACTATTCTTAAAAGACATGGGACAATTTGTGAAGGGGACAAAAGAAAATAGCTCAGACTTTGATAGTAGAATTATACCACAATTAAACACAAATAATCTAAGTTATATAGAAATTCGATGTTGTCATGAGGACAGGGTCTCTATATTTTAAATGCATTTGAAGGGTTATTTAAAATTTCTAAAATCTACTCTATGAATTAATAATTTAATTTAATTCAGTTGAATTTCAGTTACATATAATAAGATGCTTAGTGCCAGAAGAGAGGAATTTGTGCAGTTGTTAGCAGTTCCCACTGTGAAGTTGAGGAGAAGCTGTAGGGTACAGGGGCTAAGGCATGATATTTGTAGTCATACTGCACATTTGGAAGTCCAGCTCTGTCTAACATCACCTGAACAACCTAGGGAAGTTATCCATCCTTCAGTTTCTTTGTCCACAATAAACCTAGGAAATGTTCATGGTTCTGTTTTATAGAATAAATGAGTAAACACAGTTTAAGTACAGTTTAAAGTGGACTCTTAGCCACTGTTCAATATTAGCTTTTCTAGATCACTTAATAGTACTGTAAAATAAAATTTCCATAGAAAAATCTTTAGTTTAGATAACTCAATAAAAGAAAAGAATGTAAATTATCTACCTAGTGTTCTGATCTTTCAAATGTAAAAATTTGACCAAACCAGCCAAACTATGAATTCAATTGGTTTGAAGTTAGAAAGGATTATTGATAATTAGTGACTGAACTTCTTTGGATGGCTCAGACTGGTGAGGTGAACAGCTACAAACATGGATGGAAAAATAGGTTCATTCCACTTTTCGTCTTCAGCAATGGAAAAATAGACTCATAACTTTGGATAAAGTGAAAAAATACCTTGGGACTGTCTGGTGAAAGTAATACGAAAAGAGCAATTCACAAAATACTGTCAATTAAATGATATGAGACTTTATTTTTCAAAGACCTGACACAGAAAATAGCAGATACACATGATTATATTATGTGTGCAAATAAACAGCTACATTTCTGACTTATTTGAATAGTTAGTTGCTCAATATTTGTATATATAAGTGGAGATAAGAGAAAGGAGAGTGGGTGAAGGGGTAAGATCCTGAGTAAGGAACAGATTCAAGTTACATTGTCATTATGTATACATATATTAATGTGTAGCAACAAATCCCTTCCATATGTATGAAAACATTGTGTATGTATATATACATAATTGTACATATTTAGTGGTAAAGTGTGATAAATCAATATATATCCACATAATGTGGGATAATCATCTTGGTAATTAGCATTTTCATCTCCTTATACATTGATTATTTATTTCTGTTTGAAAACTTCACAGTTCTCTCTGCTAGTTCTTCATAAAATATATAATGGCTTTTATCTGAACTATACTCATCTTACTGTGCTTCAGAAAATGAGAAGGCATTCATCCCATCCAACACTTTTTTGGTTCTTATTATCCCAACTCCGTAATGATTTACCCTTCCTACCTTCTAGTAGCCACCATTCTACTCTCTACTTATGTGAAATCATTTTAGCTTCCACATATGAGTGAGCACACGCAGCATCTGTCTTTCTGTGATTGGTGTATTTCACTTAACAAAAGGTCTTTAACTTTTACCCATTTTACCACATATGATATAATTTCATTTCTCTTCATGGATGAATAATAATCTCTTACGTGCATATATACCACATTCCCTTTATCCATTTATCACTCAGTGACAGCTCCTTTGGTCCCATACCTTGGGTAGTGTGAACAGAGTTCCAATAAACATAGGAATGTGCTTAGTTTTTGCTCTGCAGATTTCATTTACTTAGTGTATATGTCAAAATATAGTGAGATAGTTGGATCATATGACAGTTCTACTTCTAGTTTTTTTTTAAGAGATAGATACAGTGAGAAAAAAAGAGAATCATTTTTATTTAGTTTTTCATGTGTCTTTCACTGCTCCGACACTCAGTTGTGCACGTGGTGCTTGGGTTTGAACCTGGATCCTCGAGCATGCCAAGCAAGCAACAAAGCCACTAAGCCATTTCTCCATTTCCTACTTCCAGGTTTTTGAAGAACTTCCATGTTATTTTCCACAATGGCTGTACTAATTTAAATTCATATCAGCACTGTATAAGAGTTGACTTTTTTTTTAAGAGAGAGAAAAAATCAATTTTACTTATATCCTCATCTAGATTTTGTTTTTCTGACACTTAGTTGTATGTGTGGTGCTGAGGTTTGAACCTGGTTCCTTGCACATGCCAGGCAAGCGCTCCAACCACTGAGCCACCACTCCAGCTCCAAAAGCTGACTTCTTAACTGGTATTTATGGGCTGTTATTTTTATTTCTTTTGTTTGCTTTTTTATAATAATCAGATTGGAATTCAATAATATCTAATTGTGGTTCGATTTTCATTTCCTTAAAGAACAGTGAATTTGAGCATGTTTATAAAAATTATTAAAACATATTAATTATATGTATCAATGGGTTTTTTTTGTGATTTTCCATGCACATACTCAGTGTGCACTGACTAAATCTAACTGCCCTTTTTTCACCCTCCTCCCACCCTTCCTAATCTCTAGCAATCACCTTTCTCTATTCAGGTCTACTTTTTTTTTTAGCTTCCACATGTGAGAGAAAATGTGACCCTTGTCTTTTATGTCTGACCCACTTCATTTAATTTAATGACCTAAAGTTCCATCCATTTTACTTCAAGTCACAAGAATGCATTCTTCTTTATATCTTAATAATATCCTGTTGTGTATATATACCACATTTTTTATCCATGCATGTGCTTAAAGGTACCTAAGCTGATTAGCTATTGTTAACAGTGATGTAATAAGCATGGGTATACAGATAATTATTGGTGTACTACTTTAATTTCCTTTAGATATATCCACAGAAAGTGGAATATTTATAACATATAGATTCATTTTTGAGGAAACTTCATACTGTTCCTTATAATACCTGTACAAATTTATATTTTCATTAACAGTGTAAAGTGTTTCTTTTCTTCAAATCCTCTCCAGCATTTGTTACTTCTTTATATAACAGTCATTCTAACTGGGGTAAAATTATGTCTTACTGAAATCTTGATTTGCATTTCATTGATGACTAATGCTACAGATTACTTTTTCATGTATTAGAAAAAATATCTATTCAAATCATTTGCTCATTTTCAACAGGATTATATATTTTGTATTTGAAATTTTCAATTGTTTATATCTTCTACATCAATCCATTTTGGAATGAGTAGGTTGCAATTATTTTCTCTCACTTTGTGTGTTTTGTCTTCACTGGATTATTTTCCTTTCTGTGCAGAAGCTTCTTAATTTGATATAGTCTCATTTTTCTATTCTTTTCTTGCCTGTGATTTTGAAATCATGCCTAAACTGATGTTTTGAGGTGATTCCTCTGATTTCTTTTAATAATTTCATAGTTTCACATCTTATATCTAGGACTCTGATCCAATTTGAGTTGAAGTTTTCACAAGGTGAGAGATACAGACAATTTCATTCCTCTGCATAAGGACATCCAGTTTTCCCACCGCCTTTATTAGAGAGACGGGTCTTTCTTGAACACATGAATTTGGCTATTTTGTTGAGCAGACATTTCTGCAGGTATCCAATGAAATGTCATATTTCAGTATGATAAAATTCAAGAAATGTGATCAAAAATTATTCTGCATTTTGCCTTTAAAAGTGATTCAAATTTTCTTAGAGAGGGAAAAGGACCACATGTAGTCCAATCATTTGCAGGTTATAAATTAAGTACTAAAATCCCAACTGATTTCAATTTATTTTGTTTTTGAATTTTCTATTACCTATTCATGAATATTTTGGTAATCTCATAGTTCATTATTTCTTAGAGCTTTATTTATCACATATATTATTGGATTAATGATAAATGCGATCAAGAGAACTTGTGGTTGCCAATCACAGCTTCCCTAATTTTGTATTCCATAAAATCTAAACACTTTTCAAAACTGCCAGACTCTTGTAAGATCTTTACCTTTTCCAAACAAAAACATAAGCAAATGCCACAATTATCTTTATTATCATGTAATAATGAAAAACATTTTAACCCCAAGCAATGATATGAACTATAAAAATAGAAATTTATAAACTTAATATATATTTAACTTTGAGAAAAACTTCTAATTTTCATAGGTTTTCTCATTTTACTTGGACTTCTGAATATTTTTTCAAGAACAGAGCAGTAAACATGCAGCACAATACAAGCTATAAAGCAGGTGTTCAAAACATATCAATTCTCTCTAATGGTACAATTAGTTACAAAATATTAGACGAATTCTCTTGCTTTAAAATGATTAAAATTTTCCTACTCACTCTTTGGACAAGTATAGATATAAACATTTGTTTTTATTCTTATTACATTTCTTATACAACAAAACTCTCACTAATATTCATAGCCTCCTTAGATATATTTTATTTGAGAAAATGTAATTTAGTTTGAATCTTTGCAATAAACGTTAAAAAGAAAAGCAATAAGGGTGGAAATCAAGACACTTTGCCATTTTTATATGGAACTCTGAAATTTTGTGATTATTGTACTTGAAAGATATTATTAAGTACAAAACTTACACAACAAAATTTTATAATAATGTTAAGATCTTGAATATAATACACGTACACTGCTAAATTGTTTGAGTAGGAGCACTTGGCTATTTCTATGAAAGGCTCTTCGTGTTACCATTACTGCCTTATAGCCTCAGAATTGCATAGTCATTATTTTTGCACCTAGTGTTTTTTGCAGCTAGTGTTTTTATTTGTAAGTGGTAACAGACTATTCAGTGTCATAATTCAAAAATGCATTCTTGTTTTCAGCTAATAAACAGTAAACATTTCCTAACAGACTTTATTCCCTTGAGTAATATCGTATTGTTTTTCTCTTGTTGTATTTATGTCCCTGGTTGCCAATTAGTTAAGAAGAAACTGTTGTTCTTTGCAGCATCTTTATTTCCATAACTAAAGGGTTTCTGGTATGTCATCTGTCAAAGTGTCAGAAAGAAAAGGTACAGTTTCTTTTGAATTTGAGAATATTTCCATAATTATTATTTTATTAGCTTATGTACATAGAAGTCAGTTTACCGTCAAGTCACTTTGATAAGCCATCAAAAATATCAAGTATTCATACACAGAAGAAAAAAGAGAAAATTTCAGAAAGCACATTTCTTTTTGAATATCATGAAAGTATCAAGGACGACTTGTAGAATTTTTGTTTAAACAATTGAATGGGAAGTGATGACTTTTACTGAGAGGAGAAGATTAAAGAAGAATCAGGCCTAGGGAAGCAAGATCAAGATTTCTGTGTTGCACATATTAAGATTGAAAGTTAGACGTGCTTATCAGTCATGACTACAGATATCATGGATATAAATAAATATCTGCATGTATCATCAGAAAAAAAGTTATTTAAAGCTATGAAACTGGGCTAGATCACCTGGGCAGAAAATAAAAATAAACTTCACTAAAACTCTCTATTATTTATAGATAGATAAGAAAAACAAGAGAACTAGAAGATGCTGAGAAGGAACAGCCAGTCAGATGGAGGAAAAAAAAAAGAAAGAGAAGTAATACAGAAGTCAAAGGAGGTAGGGAGAGTGACAGGTACAGAATGACTAACATTTTTATCTACTGCTAACAGATAAAGAAAATAATGATAAAGAAAATAGCAGTAAGTATTTGCTAGTGAACCTAACATGAGAAACTTCAGTGAAACTGAGGGGTATTATCAAAGTAATCAATGCACGAAGAAAGTCAAATTGAGTAGCTCTGCCTGCAATAGAATTTTGGGAATCAGATAGTATAACAGAGTCTCTTTCTCTGATTTCTCAAAATGTTCATGTTGGATTGCAATGGAACTTGATGATTTCACTTGTTAGTATAGTAAGCACTTTAGTATAAAGTTGAGATTCAGACATATCTTAGCATGTTTGGTAAATATTAGTTTTTCATTTTGAAAAAGAAAAAAGATCACTGTTTTGAATTTACTGAATGTTTTCTCTTTGGTGTTTATGTTTTTTAAAAGAGAAAGAGTAAACTTATTAGGTGTATTTAGAAAATGAGACAGGTTAGGAGGTAACCACATTGTAAAATCTTTTTTTTTTATTTTATATTTTTTGAATACTCTAGGTGTCAGATATCATCTTTAACTGAAATATTGTAATGCTTTATAGTACAGTAGAATTTTCCTATGGAGGGTTTCTGTTTTATTTAAATTTGAAGACATTTAGCCCAAATTTCTATTTCAAATATATTGATTGCAGTGTCTATAGTTCACTCAAATCAAACCTTACAAAACCAAACTTAAAAAATGTTTGCTTATAGACCTTCTAATTATTTGCTGTGCATGGTGCTACTTCCTAAGCCAATTTACAGTGGTGACCAAGGCAGGATGATCATGAAATTGAAGCCTGTCTGGGAATAGCAAGCCTCATCTCAAAAGAAAGCAAAATACAAACAACAAACAAACAAAAAAA
The DNA here is from genome assembly GCA_004027875.1 of Aplodontia rufa. NCBI lineage: Eukaryota > Metazoa > Chordata > Mammalia > Rodentia > Aplodontiidae > Aplodontia > Aplodontia rufa. The sequence continues at coordinate 82,452 of PVKS010002415.1, forward strand.
CTATTTATTGTAATCATCTATATTTTCATCTACTTAACTTTCCAGGCCGAAAATGAGAATGAAGTTACTCATTAAAGCATGTCTATTTTTTTCTAAATTTTTCTCAAATCCATCCACCTTCTCATGTCATTCAGCCACCCTATTATTTCTGACTCCTTTATTTCTTCCATTGAGCCTCCCAATGTGGCTTATTCCCTCTAATATTACTGTGCTCTAATTTATTTTCTACCCTGTGACCAGAGTGCTCCAAAATGAAAATATGACTAAGATACACCCTCATAATGCCACTCAAGGACTCTTCATTGTCCTTTTGGAAAGGTACCTTATAAAACCATGCATACCAGAATAGTCCAAAATAACTAAAATTAAAATTGGACATATTAGATCATGCTGAAAATTATCATTGCAATCAAATTCTGAGTCTTAAAGTAACTTAAAGCTAAATTGAGATTTTTATGACTCCTTCCCTCGAATGTCATGGTTTAAGCATATATGATTAAATACTTTCAATTTATTGAATTCCTAGCTTATTTCACTATGGAGGTTTCATTCAATGCCTTTCCAGCTAACTGAAAGAATCATCTCAGACTTCCTAAAGTATAAACCCTATTGACACACTAGTCTCAGCCTAAAATATTAATTTTCACAGTGGAAGCCTGATAGGATTTTCCAGCAATCCTAAGTGAAAGGTTCTAGCAAAATAATAATAACAATTCATTAATTAAAATATTTTTTTTAAAAAAATCTCTCCATCAGTATAAGTATTGTCCATTATAATCCTTATTTTATTACAACTGTCTACTTACCTCTCTTAATCCTGAACTGTACAAGAGTTCAATCTCTTTCCCCACCTGATTTTCAGCACAGCTTATTGCCAGCATGTACTAAATACCCAAATGTATTTGTGAAATAAATAAATGCTTCATGGAGACTTTATTTTTGACAATGGCATTGTATGATCATCTTATTTTTAATGGATGTCTGTATTATATTTTCTTTTTACTCCTTCTTGATCTTGATAAACCTCTCTAATGATGTTTTCTCTGTTTTGGAAATAATTCCCTTAAATTTTTCAGTAGATCTTATTTCAATGATACAACTGCGGATGCTTTGTTGAGAAAATTTTTGAAAGTCACATAGTCCTCACTATCTGTGTTCTAAAGTTGAAGACAAGAGAGCATATGGAGTTAACACCACATTGACTTCCTTTTAGCTATCAATCAGTTAATGCTTACTCTCCTGGTGGGACTATCTATTCAAATGCCAGATTTAGAAATTCAGCCAATATGTGGGCAATAAATCCTATAAGAGTGTTCATGTGTATCTCATTTAGAGTAAAAAATGTGAAGTATGCTAGAAGTAAATTATGATGATTTTCTCAAGAGCTGTGCCTTACTCACAGTGTTTTTGAAGACTTTTACTGGAAAAATAATTTCTGTGTTGATGCAAAATGTTTTCTTCTATGTTCTAACACAATCTGGTCTAGAACAATTCATCAATGTACACAATGAACAATCTATTAATGTGCTGAATCATACCCAGGAAAATGGTATAATTTTAAGCTAACAATTGTCAGAGAGTGAAATCCAAATATTATATTTGAATAGAAACATTTTTTCAGCAATTAGCTATGTAACTTTAGAAGTGTTAATCAAAATTCTCTGTCACAGTATTGTCACTTGTAGGTGAGAGTTGGTACCTCTGATTTTATCCTTAGTATGCATTCACATAGGATGACATCCCTTTAGAAGTCTCCAGAGAATCTTGATTGCTTGTCTTACTCATACCTGCAAATATAATTAACATTCTGTGTTATAGCCATTATCACATTGGCTCATTATTGAACATTATTGAAATTTTCTTCTTTTTATCTCATTTAGACTTTAAGCACAATCTGTTTCTTCATTGTGTCCTTATCACTCAGCACATACCTAGTATGACTTGACCATTGGTTGCATTTGTTGAATTAATAAAAAAATGAAAAATTTAATATTTGTTATTTTAAAAATATTTCAGTAACATATGTTTTACTCTTTTATAAATATTAATTTTTTAACAAGCAATAATCTGTTCTGAGAACTTTTGGTGATATTTTCTGCATAATGAAGGATTGCATTTTTATTTTTAAATTAGATTAAAAATATATTGTTTTTAAGACAAGTTGGATCATATTTTAATTTATTTTAGCTGATAAGATCACAAAAATACAAATTAGTGGAGTATCATTTGGTATATACATTGCATAATGTTGAAATCATGCAAAACATATTTATCTCTTCCAATGTTTGTCATTTCTCCATTATATTGCTGTTATCAATAGTCACCCTCCTGTGCAGAGTACATCACAACTTCTGGCTTCTATTTAAATGTGACTTACTCACTGATCAACCCGTTCCCCATCCATTTCCCTAGCCTACTCTCCTTGCTTCTCTTAACCACCATTCTACTCTGAAGTTGTATGAGATCAACTTCTTGAAATTCCACATGTGAGTGAGACCATGCAGTACATGTTCCTTCTGTGCCTGGCTTTACTTACATAATTATCACCAGTACCGTCCATATTGCTGTAAGTAACAGATTTTCATTCTTTCTTTGGTAAGTGATATTCTTTTTTGTACATATACTACATTTTATTTATCCATTCATCAGTTGATGAACACTTTTGTTATTTCCATTTCTTGGCTTTTGTGAATAGTATTAAATAAATATGAGGGGTGCAGACATTTCTTTGACAATCTGATTTCATTTCCTTTGTATATATGAACAGGAATGGAATTGTTGAATCATATAGTAGTTCTACTTTTAATTAATTTGAAATCTCCATATTGTTTTTTCATAATGGCTATACTGACATTCCCATCAACAGTGTTCAAGAGTTCCTTTTTCTCCACATCTGGCCCAAACTTTTTAAGCTTTCTATTTTTTTTATATTAGTCATGCTTCTTTAAGTACATTTTATGCAATCTCTCTTGTTTTTACTGAAGGAAGTTTGACTTTCAGGCCTTCTCCAAAAATATTTGCCCATTCCAATATCTGGGAATATTTCCCCTGTTTTTGTCTACTGGTTTCACAGTCTTAGGTTCCATTTTGAGTTGATATTTTGACTGGTGAGAGATAAGTGTTTAGTTTCATTCTTCTGCAAATGAATAGCCAATTTTCTAAGTGCCATTGATTAAAAATTTCTCTAATGTATGTTCTTAGCCTCTTCATTGAAAATAAATTGGCTGTAGGTGTAGGAGTTTACTTATAGGCTCTCTATTCTGTTCCATTGGTCAATGCATCTATGTTTATATCACTACCAAGTTGCTTTGATTTTTAGTAAAATTTTAAATGTAGTAGTATGATGCCTCCAATTTTGTCATTTTTGCCCCAAATTTTTTTGATTATTTTTATTTCTTTTTGTTCCGTATAAATTTTAGGCATTATTTTTTAGAATTCTGTGAAGAATGACATTGTTATTTTGACAGGAGTTACATTGAATTTGTAGATCACTTTGAGTACTTACAGAGATTTTTAGTTTCATGAAATCATGCCATCCATGTATAAGAATTGAGTTTCTTTAACTTATTTATTTATGTTTTGCACCCTCTTTACTTTCTTCCATCAATATTATATAGTTTTCATTTTATAGATATTTTATCATTTTGGGTAAGTTTATTCCTTAAAATTTTTGTAGCTGTTTTAAATGGTAGTGTGTCTTGATTTCTATTTCCAAAAATCAGCTATTGACACAGAGCAATCTTACTAAATTTTTATGTGAATATTGTAAACCTGCAACTTTACAGAATTCATTTGTAAGCTTTAATGATTTTTAATGGGGTCCTTTAGGTTGAATAACTATAAACATTCTTTTGCAAACTTGTTATCCCAGTAGATTGCTCTTGCTCAGCCTATATCACATATATAATAAATTATCTACTTCTGTTATTTGAAATAATTCACCTGAAGAGAACTTACATTCCAACTCAAGTATATAATGTGTTGTTTCATTTTAGACCTTCTGATGGACACTTTTAAGAAGATTCTTAAAAGTGATTTCAAAACATTAATGATCAAACAAAAATCATCTCTTAATACTATTATTCTCACATCTGATCTTCACTTCGCAAGGAAGTATATCTCCTTTATCATAAGAAACATTCGTGAAAGAACATACAAATTGAAATTTCCCAAGCCTAATGTTTTCCTTCTTTCTACATTTTGAAATATAAAATGATTAAGTGATACTTGTTATCTATTCTTATCCTCCTCCATCTGTCTTTTGGAGTTTCATTTGATTAAGTTTCTTCCCCTACTGAGTTTTGTAAAAATAGTGCCATTCCTATAACAAAGTCTGACATTCTGAGATATATATGATGGTCTCTTATCTTCAAGTATGTGAATTCTAGGTACCAACAATTTTCTTCATATTTAAAAAGGCAAGAGTCATTAAAAGAAAAAAAGATAGGAACCAGATAGGAACCAAAATTGACTAGTGAAGCAGATTCTGAGGTCATTACTAGACTACATCCCTGCTATAAATTCCATCCCCATATTAGACTCCTAATTTCATATCTCTGCAAAGAGACAAATTGCTACACAAGCACTTATGCACATTTGTAATTAGTTGAATTTATGAATCCAAAATCTACAAATGCAAATGGTCTACATTTCAAAATATTTTGTATAGTCCAAATCTACTTTGTATTTCATCCATGTTTTCTCCCTCCCACTTCCAATCAGGTAATAATAGTTCATTCATAGCCCACTTTATAAAAAGCATCAAGCTATTTTTAAAGAATGACTCATTTTCTCACACTCCTAAATAAAATACATGTGTTTACAAAGGCCAAAAATTCTATATTTCATGATTTATGTGCAAGGCAAAATAATAGAATTTGAAAAACTTGATCAGAAGTGAAATCATCAGATGGAAAATGATTTTCAAAATAGATACTTGTCACAACAGAATGATAAATCTTAAGGAGATGTAAATGTTAATTATACTGATACAATTATTGTATATTGTATACATGTATAAAATTATCAGATTGTATTCTTCAAAAATGTACATTTATTACATGTCAGTTAAAAAAGTAAAAATATATTCTTATCATTTCCCTGTAAGTAACAGAGTTTTAAATTAGACTTTTATCAAATCCATGAAAACCACCCATTTATATTTTAGGATACACATTCTACTGGCATTTCTATCTTTGAAAGAAATGCTTGTCTTTGCAAATAAAAATAAATGGGATAAACAACTTCATAAAGAATATTATACAAGTCATGGTTGTATGATATAAATGAAACATTTATCATTAATCACTAGCCATTTATAATAAGTGTTTCAAATTCAAATATAGTTTCTCTATGTTCCTTGATATAATGTTCTAAATAGGTCTATTATCTTATACTGAATGGTAATATTACTCTAAGTTCATACTTGTCAAACACCCTGCCACTCTGAGAGTAGATATTCAGTTTTTACTTAAAACAAATACAGGTAAAACAGAGTCCAGGTAGGTAGCCCTGCTTAAGAGATCATGCCAAATATATAGAGAAATAATGCCAACAGAACACTCCTCATTTGTTTTACTTATCTTTGCATATTTAACTAGTGCACTCTTCTACAAACTCTTTCCAAAATTTTAATTTGAGCAATTCTGAGTGGTGAATACATTGACAAGAAGCCTTTAAAAACCTTTCACTGGAGAATAAAATAATGTTAAAACTAGTGATGAGAAGCAATGGAAAGACTTCAAGAGGAAACAAGATATCAAGACAAAGCAATATTTTCATGGAGGCTGAAAACATAAAATTTAAAATTGGAGCCTGTGTTTGGAATCAATTATAAGAACGAAAAAGAAAAGATTGAAAAATATATAGTCTCATTGGGCATGGTGGCATATGCCTATATAACCCCATAACTAGAACACTGAGGGAAAAAAATGAGCAATTTAGCAAGACTCTGTCAAAATAAAAACAAAAAGGCCTGGAGATATGGCATAGTGGTAGGTGGCCCTGAGTTAAATACTCAGTACAGAAAATAATAATAATAATAATTTAGTCTCAAAACAGGGGTTTATAGGTCCTAAGCAGAATTTCTTAAACTAGAATTTATAGTCCTTTAAAGATCCAAGACATCTAGTAATCTGAAATAAAACAAGAACCAATTGTAAGCACAGAGAAGAAAGGAAATATATGTATGTGCAGATGGAGCAAGCCTCTAAGGATTTAAATTAAATACAAGGGACTAAGAAGATTCTGAACAGAGACAATATCTTAATCTGGTATTCTCTGAGGTTGCACAAAATGCTGCATTTAGGAAATAACATTAATTAGGATTTTAGCTAATTGAGCTTTGTTTTTAAGTTTTTTTAATGTTGGTGAATAAACACTGCTAGATTTACCTTAATGAGGTAAATGGTTTGAAGCCTTTGCGACTAATTTTCAAGATATAAACAACCCTAACAATGGGTATGTCAACAGTTTTTCAGACAGATGAAGAACAATCCATAAGTAAGATAAAACAAAGTTAATATACAATTGACTAAAGCAAACTTGATGCCCTAATGTTTAATCATCTGTTCAGAATTACATATTTATATACACTGAAAATGTAACATTTCTTAATTATCAACTAATGAATCAGATATTCTTTATTCTTAAATACTATTCATATTAATTCAAAATCTGAGTTTTATAACTGAAAAGTAATAATGATGTTATACTATTGTCCTAATATTTAATTAATGATATTAATGAACTTTCATGTAAAGCTATCAATAAAATGTATACCTGTAGACTAGTTTATAATAATCATCAGAGTATGTTTTTTCAAAAATACAATAGGTTTAATAGCTAAGAGAGAATGTATATGTAAATGAGAAAATTGAAAAAGAGAAAATAAGGAATTTCAGTCAAAAATGATATGACATAGTTCTTGCATTAAAATTGCTTTGGTTCCCAGTTTCTATCCTGTAATCTTTATGAGTATGTGTGTTGTCTATGGGTGTGTGTGCACACTAGAAACGGAACCCAGGGCCTCCTGCAAGCTAGTCATATGCCCTACTAACATGGCTCCCCAGCTACCATGCCACATAGCCAGCCAACTCATCCCTGTCAGAAAGTGGTGCTGAAACAGAGGTGGAGCTGCAGAATGGTCATAAGAAGACTAGAGTGCAGACAGCAAGCACAGATCACAGCACCATAGAGCCTGCCATGCCCACATAGACTGAGCCAGGGCAGAATCCAGGCAGAGGGCCAGCAGCATTATGTACCAGGATGTATCAACCTGTTCACCCTGCAGTGGCCCAACACCTGAAGTGAGGGAATCTGCTACAGAAGCCCACACAACTCTGCAGCTCAGAACTCCAGCATACACCATCCAACACCTCAACCTTATGCTTCCTAACAAGCAACGAGAAAACGGAAGTGGGGGGAACCTAAACGGAAGTTCAGGTTAAAGAGCTAACCAATCATGTTAGTTTTTTTTCCAAATCCTATTCACATAAATGTGGACCAATACTCACAGTCTTTTCTCAACTCCAATTAACATAAATTTGGATCAATAGCATTCACCCAAATCTTACATGAACTTGTATACTAGTGAGGCAGAGAAAAGTTAGGCAGTCAGTGTAGGCAGAACAATGTGGGTTGATAAAGAGAAAATCAACTGGTGGTCATCTTTCCTGAGAGGGCAAAGACATCCCTCAATGTTAATAAGGGTCTGACAAGATAGGCACAGATGCAGACACCCCCTGCTGCTAAGGAAGGAACCACTTTCTTTCTATTGGTGCCTAAGGCATGAACCAGACTGGACCAGAATTCCCCATGCCTGTGTCCTAGATACAGGGGCAGGAAAACAGTGACCAATCGAGGAGAGGTTATCATATAAAGGGGAAACCTCACTGCCTCATCAGCTCTGTCCCCTTCCCCCACTCTGGGGGAAGTCTGCTCTTTCTTCTATTCTTTACCTTCTATAAAATCAAATCTGTCTACTACACTTGCCTTGGTGTCCCTCAGTTTCATTCTTCGTCTCTGAGAAGACACAAACCTGACATTCACAAAACTGGCATCAGATGGGGGCACATCTGGGATCCATCAGGAATAAGATAAGATCACCACCGAGGTAAGCTCTCTGAAAGCTCAGCTTGCATCTTTCTCTCTCTTTCTGGAGGACACTGTCCTGGCTCAGAGTATGACTGGGGTTAGTAGACAGTTGCTCTCTGATCCTGGTTCATTTCAGATGTGAGGAGTTGAGGGAAGGAGTGAAGCAACTGAGAGATTATGGCCAGGGCCACTCACTGGCGGATCTCAAAGGCTTCTCCCCAGACCTGCCCTCCCAACAGCACTTAGGGGTATCCTACAAGTAATCAGTCAATTGGACGATGCTGAGAGAATACCCCAGAACTGTGCAACTCTGTGTGAGCCAAAATCTTCTTCCACAGCTCATTCTTCCAGAGCACCCCTTTTCCTGTTTCATTTCTGTGGGAGAAAGCTCGTGCATGGGACAGAGAAAGGCTTGAAACAACTGAAGGCAGCTGACTGGGGCAACTCTCCAGTGCTGCAAGAAGGTCTCTTGTCCAGAGTCTAGCCCCTACAGCCCTCAGGGGTACCAGCATCAACCACTATTTGTTTCTCTTTGTTTCTGACTGGCTTCCCCTGATGATAGAGGGCACCCTCATTCAATGAAGCTCAGATCCTGAGACGAAGTCTTGGTCTGATCTAAGGTCTTTGGGAAAGAGGTGACCCTTTAATCCCCAGAGTGTGAGCTGAACAGTTTCTCCCTCTTCTGAAATGTTTCTACCTCTTAAACAAGGGCCCATGTTGCTACCCAGGCATTCCTGGGCAGCGGTCGAGGCGATCTGAACCAGCTGGATCATCCCCGCGGGGGGCCAAATCAGGAGATGAGTGCCAACTGCTGGAACCCGGGTCCCCCTTGTCCAGGGACCCCTTCCCTCCCAGACAGGGAAATGAGTCAACCACACGCAGAGGATGGCAGCCCAGAATCTGTTTATTACTGAGGCACATGGGTTTTTATAGGGAGGGGAGACAGCCAAGGAATCAAAAATCCTTCTAAGGGAGTTGCCAGGGGTTATGCAGATTTCGAGTACAGACAAACAACTAGGGAACAGCCTGTGGTTAGCACATTCCAACCCACCTTAATCTTCTTTTTGCATAACATTTAGGAAGCTTAACAAAGCACGACCTAGCAGCCCTTCCTGAAGGAACTTATGGAAATAGTAATAAGATCACTCTAGGGCAGCTGATGAAATGGAGTGAAGGTCAGACCCCAACAGGCCCATTGTGAGAGAGATTGCCATGATAGAGCTCCCTTAGCTTTAACACTTTTTCTTCAGTAACCTCCTCATTTGGTAGGAGAAGTAAAAAGTTTTGTCTCAGAGTAAACCACTCCTCCTCTCTCCTAGTTCAGGAAGCCAAATCTTTTATCTTCTCTGATGGGGCTCTCACCCAGAGCACTAACAGGCTTGCCACTTCACATTGAGGACCATTGCTGGAGACCGGACCCCAACATGAGGCCCAGCTGGCTTTTAAAAATTTGGTGGTAAACAACTCTGCCCCAGCCGGCTTGTATCTT
>PVKS010002415.1:92134-118840 GCA_004027875.1 Aplodontia rufa
AGCAGCAGCAGCAGCAGCAGCACAGATGGCAGAGAGATCAGCGGTAGAAGATACAGGTAGTAGCCCCGGCCCCAGAAATAGGGACTCTAGTACAGCAGTAGAAACGGGGACTCTAAATGTGAATAGCTTTGACTCTAAAAAGAATGTTTTAAGGGCCTTGCCTCTAAGAGAGGGAAGGTGGGAAGCACTTGGAAGCCTTTAGCGGGGTAAAGGGAGAAATAAAATGCTTGGAGGACTCAGGGCCTTTGGGTCTACTTCATTCCCAGTCAGCTGCCAAATGAGAGCCGTCTGGTTCCTGCCCGCTGGGACTGGACAGACCATAATATAGAATCATGATCCTGTGAGTATGAGAACTAAAGAAAGGAGAATCTTGTAAAGCAAATTTAAAAGGTACGATTAGCTAGCAAATATCCTCCCTTAGATCCTCCATGCTGAATGAAGTTTCAAACACAGGCCACTCTAGGCTGCTTTTCTACCACAGGGCATTAAATGTTACAATGGTGGAAGGAATGCCAGTAATGCCACTAAGTCTGGATTCCCTTAGGTCTTGGCATGTAGCAAACAAAGACCTTTGTATCCTCACTGGTAATGATGTTGGTGATGTGGATGTTGGGTTTGTGTCGTCTCGGAGTTGAAGAATGAAACTGAGGGACATCGAGGCAAGCTTAGTAGATGAATTTTATTTTATAGAAAGTAAAGCATAGGGAAAAGAGCACACTTCACCCAGAGTGGGGGAAGGGGACAGAGCTGAGATAGCAAGGTAGTGAGGGAGTCAGGTTTGCCCTTTTCATATGATGATCTCTCCTCGATTGGTCACTGTTTTCCTGTCCCTGTACCTAGGACACAGGTGTGGGGAATTCTGGTTCAGTCTTTGGTCCATGCCTTAGGCACCAATAGAAAGAATGTGGTTGCTTCCTTAGCAGCAGGGGGGTGTCTGCATCTAGGCCTATCTTGTCAGACACTTATTAGCATTGGGGGATGTCTTCGCCTTCTCAGGAAAGATGACCATCAGTTATTTTTCTCCTTATCAACCCACATTGTTCTGCCTACACTGACTGCCTAACTTTTTCTGCCTCATTCCCCCCTCTGTTTAGGTAAACCCAAACTGCTTTGGTGGGTATGGGCAATAACCAATCTGATTACTTCCAGCTGAAAAAGGGGTTTTATGGGGCAAGTAGTTTTAGGTCTTCCCTTGAGAATGTTTGGGTTGAATAAGGAGTCTGTGAGAGGACATCTGGAGTGCTCATGGTTGGCTCTATCTTCATCACAATAGGGAGTTCAACAGATTCTAAGTTGGAGTGGATCTGCTGAACTAAGATATCAAAAAGTTGATGTCAGAATGAAAATTAACATTGAGTTTAAGAGAGGGAAAACCAGGTCTGTTATTTGGCTCCTCATCAAACATGCACTGTAATTGAAAGTCTAGGGGTAAACAGAAAAAGATATCTAATACAGTAAATGAAATAGCAGTAGCTAGGACCTCTAATGACAGAGTATACGGATTAGTCATCACAGAGTGGAGGAGAATGCCTGTTTCATCAATTACCTTAAGGAAGTAAAAAACCAAAATTAAAAATTCTGGTTAGATAAAACAAGACTGACTGAAAAATACATTTGGGTGTACAAAATGGGTGAATTCACCAATAAAATTGAGCTCAAAATCCAAAAAATGAAATGGCTGTATTTATTCTAGTAAAGGAGCATGAAAACATCTTTAGCAGACCAGAGTTACAGTTAGCCCAGGCATTGCAGGAATGAGAGCTGGTGAAATCTTCAGAAAGTTTTTTTGTTTTTAACAATAAAGAAAATCTATATGGAATCTTTCTAATTTCCTTTTTTTGTGTCAAAATGAAGAGAAGAGAAAACTCCTCAGGAATTAGTGTTTCTTGATATTCTTGTGCCTGTCCTATCAGCTTCCTAAAGCTGAGTTCCTGTTACATTATCTCCCAAATACAATAATGTAACCCCTTAAGCATATGTAAAGGCTAAGAACCTGGAGCAGCTGGTCTTTCCAGATCCTTTCCATCTATCTCTGCTGCTAGAATGTCAGCATGCAGGAAGAGAGTAAACAGAGCCCCTTAGGCCTCACAGCTAAAGTAGCACTTTAAGCCTTTTTTTCCCCTCTGGTCTCAAACTTGTTTAGTTACTAGCTCATGTAATTTTCATTTTAAAAGATGGCTATCAGGCAGGTAATTAGTAGGCATCTCCTTCCCTTTTACAAAGCAACTAAGCTGCAAAATGATAGAATGAGGTGCTTTTCTTGGGCATTATTGGGTTATGTAGGCTAGTGGTGAACCTGAGATAACTTGCGAGAAGGAAGCTCCCACCTGAATTTAAGCAGAGGTCCTTTTTCAGGGAGCTTCTGACATCAGCAATCTCGGCTCTCCTTTCCCTAAACCCTGCTGGATTTGTTGCTGTCTTACTGAGGCAGAAAAAGTTAGGCAGTTAGAGTAGGCAGAAAAATGTGGGTTGATAAGGAGAAAATAACTGATGGTCATCTTTCCTGAGAGGACAAAGACATACCCCAATGCTAATAAGTGTCTGACAAGATAGACCCAGATGCAGACACTCCCTGCTGCTAAGGAACCACATTCTTTCTATTGGTGCCTAAGGCATGGATCAAAGACTGGACCAGAATTCCCCACACCTGTGTCCTAGATACAGAGGCAGGAAAGCAGTGACCAATTGAGGAGAAGACATCATATAAAAAGGGCAAACCTCACTGCCTCATCAGCTCTGTCCCCTTCCCCCACTCTGGGTGAAGTCTGCTCTTTTCCCTATGCTTTACTTTCCATAAAATAAAATCCATCTACTAAACTTGCCTTGGTGTCCCTCAGTTTCATTCTTCAGCTCCGAGAGGACACAAACCTGATATCCACAAAACCAGCTTCACTACCATACTCAGCAGCAACCCCAGTTTATGTTCCTTTTTAAAATGCAAGATTTCTATTTCTAATAACATTTGAATAAATCCTACTCTTTCACATACTCATCCTCTCCTATCTTCAAATTTGATCAACAACCCAGAAAGAAGAAATTGGCAGTGAGCTGCTGAGTCTGCTACAACACTAGAGAGCATAGTCCCACTAATAAAGAGTTATAACACTCACTCAATGGTAGTGCAGAAGAAACTGGCTTTCTTGGCTGCACATGCCTGAAACTTATAAAAAACCCCACTCACCAGCAGAAAAGGAGAGTCTACTTTTATCTCAACCTCTAGTTTCACTACCACTCTGTTATAGCTCAAACCATACCCCAGTTTCCTCAACTGTATCTAGACCACTACTTTATATTTAACAACTATAGTTTAAAGATAAAAAATATTACCAGAATTGAATTGTGTCATTAATCCCTTAGTATTTTCTTCTATACATGTGCATATCTACTCTATCAGAAGATGCAGATTTTTATCTGAAAAATTATTGAGTTTTAATTAAGCCAATTCAAACATTTACTCCCTCACACTTTTTTGCTTGTGATGAGCATGGTGTATATATTGAAAGGAAATATAAACATTATAAGCTTATATTTTGATTTTTTATTTTGTTTTCATTTTTTTTAACTAAGGTGCTGAGCTGTACAATAATGAGTGCATATAAAGTAACAATATGACGTGCATTTGCTACTAAACCAGAGTTAACCCCACATCCCACACAACTGGTATGAATATGTATATATGTATACACACATATTTATACATATATAAATACGTAATTGTCAATTTTCCTGAATTAAGTGATTACATAAGTACTGTTTGACCCCTCAAAAGGGACTACATTATTGTAGTTTCTATAGCTCAGTAGAACTCCATTGTATATTTGCCCCAGAGCTTTTGGATCCATTCATCCATTGAGGTGCATCTGGGTTGACTCCATAATTTAGTTACCATAAATTGAACTGCTATGAGCATTGCCTTTCCTGTGTCACTGTAATGTGCTGATTCTAATTCCTCTGGGAAAATACCCAAAAGAGGGATAGATGGGTCATACATTGGATCCAATTCTAATTTTTTGAGAAGTTCCACATTGCTTTCCAGAGCAGCTGTACTAGTCTGAAGTTCCACCAACAGTATGCTAGTGTTCTTATCTCCCTAGAACCCCTCCAGCATCTGTTATTGTTTATAATCTTCATCTTTGCCAATCTGACTGGAGTTAGGTGAAATCTAAATGTAGTTTTGATTTGCATTTCTCTGACTACTACTGATTTAGCATACTTACTTGTGCATTCATTGACTTGCTTAATTTCCTCTGTTGAGAAGTTTCTATATAGCTCTCTGGCCCATTTATTGATTGGATTGTTTAATTTTGATATCATTTTTTGAGTTATTTGTAAATTTAGGATATTAATCCCCATTGGAGGAATCACTGGGCATGATTATCTCACATTCTGTAGGTTCTCTTTTGACACTTTTGATAAATTCTTGGCTGCGCAAAACCTTTTTAATTTAATGACATCCACTCATTATTTCTGGACTTTAATTCTTTCACTTTGGGAATCTTGTTGAGAAATTCACTGACAATTCCCATATGCTGGAGTTTTGGTCCTAATTTTCTTCTAGCAGTGTCCGGTCCCAGCCAGCAGGAACCGGATGGCTCTCATTCAATGGTGAACTGAGATTAAAATAGACCCACTGGTCTTAAGTTCTCCAAGCACTTTATTTCTCCCTTTACCGCCGCTAAAGGCCTCCAAGCGCTTCCCGCCTTTCCTCCCTTAGAGGCAAGGCCCTTAAAACATTCTTTTTAGAGTTAAGTCTATTCACATTTAGAGTCCTTGTTTCTACTGCTGTACTAGAGTTCCTATTTCTGCAGCCGAGGCTCTTGCTACCTGCATCTTCTACCGCGGCTGATCTCTCCGCTGTTGCTGTCGCTGCTGCTGCTTCTTCTTCGCTGGTTCTATACTTCTGTGCTTCTGCTTCGGCTTCTCTGACTCTATGCTTCTCTGCTTTCTCTTGACTGCTTTCTCTCTGCTTCTTCTTCTTGACTGTTTTCTTCCATGCTTCTATGCTTCCAACCTGACTAGTCGCTACTCCCTTTATTTATCCATTACAACAACCAATAGGGGTACAGTGCAAACACATTTATCCAATTGTAACAAATGAGTGGCCAAGTAGCTTAGTCATGTGGTCAGGCAATTTGCTAATTACAAGCCAGCTGGACCCTTTAGAGTTGTTTACCACCAAATTTTTTACAAGCCAGCTGGACCTCATGTTGGGGGATCCCCAACATAGCAGTTGTATGACAGCTGTTTTAATTCCTAGTTTCTTGATCCATTTTGATTTGATTTTTGTGCAAGGTGAGAGATAAAGATCTAATTTCAACCTCCTCCAAATTGCTGTCCAGTTTGTCCAGCATCATTTGTTGAATAGGCTTTTTTTCCTCCATGATATATTTTGAGCACCTTTGTCAAATATCAGATGCTTAAAGGTTTGTGGGTTTGTCTCAGCGACTTCTATTCTATTCCATTAGTCTTCATTACTATTTTGACACCACTACTATGCTGTTTTTATTACTACAGTTCTATAGTACAGATTTAGATCTGGTCTTGCAAAATCACCTGTTTCATAATTCTTGCTTAGTAATATTTTGGATATTCAGGGTTTCTTGTTGCTCCAAATGAATTTAAGAATTTTTCTATATCTGTAAATAATGACTTGGTATTTTGATAGTGATTACATTGAATCTATATAGTGCTTTTGGCGAAATGGGCATTTTAATTATATGAATTCTGCCTAACCAAGAGCATGGAACATCTTTCAAACATCTTGGGTCTTCTTCAATTTCTTTCTTCATGTTCAATAGTTTTCATCGTAGAGATTCTTACTTCCCTTGATAGACTAATTCCCAAGTATTTTATTCTTTTTGAGGATATTATGAACAGGACTAATTTCCTGATTTCTTCTTCTGCCCTATTATTGTTCACATATAGGAAAGCTATCAATTTATGGAAGTTGATCTTGTAGCCTGCCACTTTGCTAAATCTGTTTGTAAACTAAAGCAGTTTTCTAGTGGAATTTTTTGGATCTTCCAGATATAATATGTCCTCAGCAAAAAGGGATAGTTTGACTTCCTCTCTTCCTATTCTTATCCTTTTGATTTCCTTCTCTTGCCTGATTGCTCCAGCTAGGGTCTCAAAGACTACATTGAATAAAAGTAACATGAGTAGGCAGCCTTGTCTTGTTCTCATGTTTAATGGAAACCCTTTCAGCTTCTCTCTTTTTAGTATTATAATAGATGAGTATTTTGTCATATATGGCCTTTACTTAGTTAAATTCCTTTGATCCCTATCTTTGCTAGAGTTATGAGCATAAATAAATGGTGGATTTATTGAAGGCCTTTTCTGCATCATTTGAGATGATTGTATGGTTTTGTCCTTAATTCTGTTTAAGTGATGAATCACATTTATTGATTTAAGTATGTTGAACCAGTCTGGAATGAAGCCCACTTGATCATGATGAATTATTTTCTTGATGTGTTTTTGAATGCAGTTTGCTAGAACCTTATAAAGGATTTTTGCATTTATGTTCATCAGGGTTATAGTTCTGTAGTTTTCCTTTTTTAATGTGTCTCTGTTGGGATTTGGTATCATAGTTATAGTTGCCATATAACGTGTTTGAGAGAGTTCCCTCATTTTCAGTTTCTTCCAATAGTTTCATAAAAGAGGTGTTAGCTCCTCCTCATAGGTGTTGTAAATCTCAGTGGGGATTCCACCAGGTTCTGGGCTTTTCTTCTTTGGAAGGCTTTTAATTGGTATATGGATTTCAGTGCCTGTTATTGGGCTGACGGAGGTATTTAGGATTTCAATTTCACCATGTGTCAATTTGGTGATGTTGAATATGTCTAGAAGTTTGTTCATGTCTTCCAGATTATCTGATTTAGAGAAGTATAATTTTTCAAAATATGTTCTGATAATCTGTTGAATTTCTCTGTGGTCAGTGGTGATTGGTCCCTTTTCATTGGTGATTTTGTTGATTGCCTTCAATTCATTCCTTCATTTTTTTAAATTTGTTCAATAAAATCATACATATAGGAGGGCATAATTGCCACATAATCATGATCATGTGCATAATAACAGAGCAAGCCAATACTGATGCCTCTTCATAATCTCCCACATTTGAGTTCCCCCTAATTAACCCCCATGTTAGTTGAAGTTCTCATGGAATTTGAAGGTTCCACACTGGGTTGATAACCCCCCTACTCTCACCCTCTAGCTGCTTTGATAACCCTCTAATTTCCATCCCTCTCACTGCCCCCCTCCCTTTTTCCCCAGTGTCAAAGGCAAGGTTCCCCCTATTCATGTAAAAAATTCACTCATGTTGAGGTTATTATTAACTTAGCCAACTTTCAGTCTGTTTCCAATTGTATTCTAGCTTCCACATATGAGACAAAGCATTTGGCCCTTGAGAGTCTGAACTTGGATATTTCAATTAGCATAATTTTTCCATTTCCATCAATTTGGCAGCAAATACCATAATATCATTCTCTCTCAAAGCAGGGTAGAATTCCATTGTATATATGCACCACAGTTTATGAATCCACTTGTCCAGTGAGGGGCATCTAAGTTGATTCCATAGCCTAGCTATAGTAAATTGAGCTGCTAAAAATGTTGATGAAGCTATATATCTCTAATATACCAAGTCTAGTTATTTGGGAAAATACCCAGGAGTGGGATAGCTGGGTTGTAAGGTGGTTCCAGGCCCAGTTTTTTGAGGAGTCCCCATGCTCCATTACAGAGGGACTGTACAACCTTGCAGTCCTGCAAACAGTGTGAAAGTGTTCCTCTCTTCCCACAAACCCTCCAGCATCTCTCATTGTTCATATTCTTCATTTTTGCCACTCTGCCAGGAGTGAGGTGGAATCTCAGTGAAGTTTTGTTTGCATTTCTCTGACTGCTAGGGATGTAGAGTGTTTTCTCATGTATTTATGGGCTTTTTGGACTTCCTCCATTGAGAAATTTCTATGTAGCACCCTAGTTACATGATTTTATTCTTGTGCAGGGTGAGAGGTAAGGATCTAATTTCACTTGTCTGCACATGGCTGTCCAATTTGTCCAGCATCATTTGTTGAACAGGCAGTCCTTCTTCCACACTATGCTTTTGTCCCCTTTATCAATTATCAGATGGTTAAAGATTTCAGGGTTTGTTTCAGTATCTTCTATTCTATTCCATTGGCCTTCATGTATGTTTTGATACCAATATCATGCTGTTTTTGTCACTATAGCCCTGTAGTATAGTTTCAGGTCAGGAACTGTGACACCTCCTGCTTCCTCTTTCTTGCTTAGTAATGTTTTGGCTATTCTGGGTATTCTGTTATTTCATATGAATATGAGAATTGCTTTTTCTATATCTGTGAAGAATGTCATTGGTATCTGGATAAGAATTGCACTGAATCTATATAGGGCTTTTGATAGAATGGCCATTTTGATTACATTGATTCTGCCTAACCAAAAACATGGAATGCTTTTCCATCCACTCAGGTCTTCTGCAATTTCTTTTTTTAATGTTCAATAGTTTTCATTGTAGAGGTCCTTTATATCCTTTGTTAAATTGAAGCCCAAGTACTTTATTCTTTTTGAGGAAATTGTGAATGGGACAGAGTTCCTCATTTCTTCTTCAGTGGAATTGTTGCTGGAGTATAGGAAAGCTGATAATTTATGAATGTTGACCTTATAATCAGTCAATTTGCTGAAATTGTGTATAAGCTCTAGAAGTCTTCTGATCAAGCTTATTGGGTCTTCTAGTTATAGGATTATGTCATCAGCAAATACAGACATCTTGACTTCTTCTTTTCCTATTCAAATTCCTTTGATTTCCTTCTCTTATCTGATAACTCTGACTAGGGTTTCAAAGACTAAATTAAATAAGAGTGATGAAAGTGGACATACTTGTCTTGTTCCTGAATTCAGTGGGAATGCTTTCAATCTTTCTCCATTAAGCATAAAGTTGGCTATGGGTCTGTCATAAATGGCTTTTACAAGATTAAAGTATTTTCCTTTGATCCCTATCTTCTCCAGAGTTTTGAGCATAAATGAGTGCTGAATTTTATCATAGGCTTTTTCTGTATCAATTGAGATGATTATATGATTTTTATTTTTAATTCTGTTTAAGTGGTGAATTATATTTACTGATTTGCATATGGTGAACCTGACCTGCATTCCTGGAATGAAGCCCACATGATCATAATGTAATTTTTTTATGTAGTTTTTGTATCTGGATAGCTAGAATTTTATTAAGGATTTTTGCATCTATGTTGATCATGAAAATTAGTCTGTAATTTTCTGTTCTTGATTAGCCCTTTTTGAGTTTTGGTATCAGGGTTATATTTGCTTCATAAAAATTTTTTGAAGGGTTTCAACTCTTTCAATTTCAGGGAAAAGCTTGTAGAGGACTGGTGTTAATTCTTCTATAAAGGTCTAGTAGAATTCTGCCATGAAACCATAAGGTCCTGGGCTTTTCTTTTTTGGAAGGCCTTTTATTGCTGATCCAATTTTGCTGCCTGAGATTGGTTGGTTTCATATTTGAATGTCCTCCTGCATTAATTTGGGAATGTCATATGTGGCAAGATATTTGCCCATTTCTTCCTGATTATCAAACTTGATAGGTTATTATTTTTCAAAATAAGTTCTGGTAATCTTCTGGATTACCCCAGAAGAACTCATGCGTTAAATGGGTATCTCGTGGAGGAATGACATCGGCTTCTGGGTTGGTTCCCCCATATTCCCACTCTCTGGTCTCCTACGAGTTCTTCATATACCCTCCCCCCTCCCCATCCCCCCCCATGCCTCCAAGTATCCTAGGGAGCCATCCCCCTATTACTCTGAGAGTCATACAATTTGAAGTATTGTTAGGTTAGCCGTCTACACTACTGCTTCCTCATATATTCTAGCATCCACAGATGAGAGAAACCATTCAGCCCTTTAAGTCTGTGAGATTGGGATACTTCACTTAGCATAATTCTTTCCATCTCCATCCATTCAATATCAAAAGCCATAATATCATCTTCTCTAATGGCTGAGTAGTATTCCATTGTATATATATGTACCAAAGTTTTTGTATCCACTCGTCGAGTGAGGGGCATCTGGGTTGGTTCCATAGTAAGGACATACTGTATTCAAAGGAAAATGCAAACAACTACCAAAACCCTTATACAGAAGCAAGTCAATAATCACAAAACACAATAAAAAAATTCTAAGAACAACAACAGCAACAAACAAACAAAAAAGGAATTACAAAGGTTCTGAATTATTACTGCCAAGGTCAAAATGTACCATGGGTGTGTGTGTGTTCATAACTGACTTCTAGGTGGAGTCTCTTCCCAGTTGAGTTTGTTGGAGAGAATGAATTTTGTTGATCTCATCTGACAGTGAGATTTCCAGGAGGCCTCCCAATAATTTTCTCCTATAGAGGGGGGTTGCAAGCATTCACATTCCCTGATTCTTGTGAGAATACATTTCAGGGCCAACCGACTTGCACTCTTGGGTAATTTAATGTCTGCCTCCCCAAACTCTTGTCTCACTTCACCTAGGGACCCAGGAGCCACTGGGAGACTTGTGGATCCTGGTGCAGCTGTAAAGGACTCTCCTGGTTACCAGGAGAGTGGTTGGCCTGAACCACTCTTGGACTATTATAACCCTACTCTTAGGTGTCTTGAGGTCCTCAGTGGACCCAAGGGATGATGTGTGGGCAGTCACAACCACAGCAAAGGGAGGCAGTAATGAATGAGACAACAGCCCAGCTAGACCAGTGTTTGTGGAGATCTCAAATGCAACTACTAGGGGGTGTCAAATTCTGTCCCACTTAGAGCACCCAGGAACTATGAGACCACTTCTGTCTGTAGAATTCAGGGTCTGAAAACATAGGAAAGCAATGGATCCAGGCTGCCTCTTCTGTTCATAGGTATCCTCTGCCCCACCTGAGAGTTTCAGACAATATCTGTTGGGGCTGCAGACCAAATCCCCCTCAGGCTGATTAGGCCCTATTAAGCAGAATCACTGACTCCACCTGTAGATCAGGCATATAAAGGGGTGGGAGGAAGTCTCTAAATGATATTTGCCAGGCCAATAGGGAGGGTCTGTCAAGCCCACACAGCCACCAGGGCAGACAATCAAAACACTGGGGACCTGGATCTGCTCTTCCAGACTGTTCTCACTATTCTGCTCTGTATCTGGTGATTTTGGGTTCACTGTTCAAGAAGCAATTTCCTGTACTGCCCCTCTGGGAGGTTTCAATATGGTAGCAGAGGCCCACTTCTTCCTGTGATCAGATTCAGGGGACTCTGACTTGTGTGTATTAAAGCCTTCCCTCATTTCCTGCTGCTAGCAGCGCTGGGACACCGGAGTCCCACACCCAGGCACTGCTGAGTACTCACCTCTGTGTCTGAGTTTATTTAAGTGTGTGCAGGCTCCTCCCCTCCAGGGCAAATTCCCAGCCCACAACCAGCTGGGTAGTTGGCACTGGAAAATTATTATTTGGGATTTCCTATACTTTCAGCTTGTCCACAACTCCATGTTACTCAACTTCCTTTCTTTGATAGTAATGAATTCAGGGAGAAATTTCACTGTCCACTCACCTCACAGTAAGGCACTTGTCTTACCATTGTCATCCCATATTCACAGAGAGATTTTTCATTCAGCTCTGCCACAAGTTACTGTGATGAAACTTCTCAATTCCTTCCTTCTTTTAGTGAGTTTGGTTGGGGGGTTGTCTCTCAATTTTATTTATTTTTTTGAAGAACCAGCTCGCTCTTTCATTGACTCTTTTTATTGTTTTTTTGTTCTTGATTTCATTGATTTCAGCTCTGACCTTGATTGTTTCCTGTCTTCTGCTGGTTTGGGGATTACATTGTTCTTCCTCTTATGGGGTTTTGATATGGAGCATAAGTTTATTTATTTGTGATCTCTCCTGAGTTTTAATGTAGGCACTCAGTGCTATAAATTCTCCCCTTAAGAATGCTTTCATGCTGTCCCTAAATTTTTGACATGTTGTATATTAATTATTATTCATGTCTAAGAATTTCTTGATTTTGTACTCTCATGTCTTTTTGGATCCATTCTTCATTTAATAGGGTATTATTCAATCTCCATGAATGGGTATGTTTTCCATTATATTTTTTACTGTTAATTTCTAGGGTCATAGTGCCATGTCTAATAGGATACATGGAATAATATCTACTTTTTAGCATTTGCTTTGATTTCCTTTGCAAACTAGAATATGGTCTGTTTTGGAGAAGGATTCACACACTGCTGAGAAGAAGGTATACTAAGACATTTTGGGGATGAATGTTCTATAGATGTCTTTTAAGTCCCATTTGATTTATAGATTTATTTAGGCTGAAGATCTCTTTATTTATTTATTTTTATTTTTTGACAATCTGTCTATAATCAAGATATATTAGAGTCTCTCAGCATTATCATGTTGAGGTCTGCAAGTGGTTTTTCTATATAGTTGGAGCATTGGTGTTTGGAGAGTTTATATTTATTACAGTTATATATTCCTATTGTATTGTTCCCTTTACTGGAATATAGCAGCTTTCTTTATCTCTTCTGATTAATTTATCTTTGAAATGTACTTTGGTGGATATAAGTATTGCAACATTTGTTTGCTTTCTTGGGCTGTAAGACTGATAGATTTTTTTTTCACCCTTTCACCCTCAATCTATGGATGTCATTGGCTGTAAGGTGGGTCTCATATAACCAGCATAGTGTTTGATTGCTTTTATCCAATCTGCTAATTTGTGTCTTTTGATTATTACATTGAGACCATTCACATTCAGTTTTAGCATAGTTATGTGGTTGTGGTTCATAGTCACTGTGTTTTATTAATAAATCCCATCCTGTCTTGATTGTCTACTGATAGTGTGTACTTTTATTCAATTTTATCTGTTTGTGGTTTTTGGGCATTGTTTGATTGTTCTTTTTTAATTTTTTTAAAAGAGAAAGACAGTGAGTGAGAGAGAAAGAGAGATAAGAGAGAATCAAAATTACTGAATTTTTCACATGGCTTTCATTCCTCTGACAGTTAGTTGTGTACATGGGTGCTGGGGTTTCAACCCATGTTCTTGCACATGGCAGGCAAGCACCTGCCGAACTAATGCTCCAGCCCCATTTGATTATTGTTCTATCTGGAATTATCATTAAGGACTCTTTGTAAATTTGGCTTTTTACTCATGAATGTTGCAAGTTTGATTTTATCATGAAATATTTGTATTTCTCCATTGAATTTGAAGCTGAGCTTTACTGGATACAGTAGTCTTGGCTACAGATTGTATTCCTTCAGACACTCAAAGATCTTCCAATATCTTCCTGCTGCTAGGATCTGAGCTGAGAATTCAAACATGATCCTTATTTGTTTGCCTATGAATGTGATTTGTTGTTTATCTCTTGCAAATTTTAATATTCTTTCCTTGATTTCCCTGTTATATATTTTGAATAAAATGTGTCTTGGTGACCTTCTCATTTGATTAGGCCTATTGCTTCCTGGATGAGCGTATTTAACTGTATTCCAATATGGGAAAATTTTTAACTATTTCCTTCGGAATATTCTCTATAACATTCATTTGCATTTTGATTTTATCTGTATCCCAATTACTCTTATATTGTTTCTTCTCATTTCATCTCAGATATTTTGAAGTTCTGCTCATGTTCTATGAGTTTTTTCTTTTCTGTAATCCATGCTTTCAAGCTTACTCAGCCTATCCTCATTGTCAAAACTTCTTCCTTCAACAGCTGAGGTTCTGTTTTCTATGCAAGTTTTTCTATTAATAAATTGTTTCATGGTTCCTCTGATGTGATTTCCAACAGATTTTAGCTCCATTACTTAAGTATTCAGTATGTTTTTTTCTTTGTTAATAGAGTTTTTCTTCTCCCTTCATTAAATGTTCTTTTAGTTAATGGTTCCTTTTAGTAATGAGATCATTGATAATTTGTTCTATGTTTTCATCCTGCTGTCTGTCCATTGACTCCTTGGTAGGGGAGTTGTGGGTTTGAGGTGAATCTTTTCTAGTTTGGCTCCTTATCCTTGAAAAGCTTCTTTTGGATCTTTGAATTGGTGTTCCCTGTATGGAAGTAAGACAAGTCTCTGGGTGCTTCTTCCTTGCAGGTGAAAGGGTCGGGTCAGATACCACCTCTCTGAAAATCACCTTCTTCCAGAAAACTGCTTATGTTTGGAGCCTTGTTTTGTTGCACCTTTTCGATGTAGGTTCCAGGACTCAAATTTGGAATCTAGTGAGGTTGTTAGACAACCTTCTGGGTTGTTGAAGCTAAGCAGCAGGGGGTGTGTCACTAAGTTCTGGGGCCCAGAGATGCAGAGCAGGCTGCAACTGACCAGCCTACCCTCCACACTTGGACCTGGGATCCTTGGTGGCAAGGACAGACCCAATATTTTTGGAGGAGGGTATATGCAATGACTGGGTGGTGTCTGGGTGCAAGGTCCTGCATACATGCCAGGGCCAGGGCCAGAGTCTTGGGCACATGTGGCTGCAGAGTGGGTCCAGGCACACGTTCGTCGGGGTGTCCTGTGCACTTCTGATTTTGTTTTCCTATATGCTTGCATAGGGCATTGTTGTAGATACTTTGTAGGGTAAAATTAGATAAAATGTTGAAATGCACTTGAAGAACAGTTACAAAATAGCAGAAATAAATAAGATAAATACAAATATAATTCAAAAGGAAAAGCAATAAAGAGTGGTAAGATGATAAAAATATCATAAGTTTTCAAGGTACAGAATCTTAGTTGTAAGTGAAATCTTAAAAGAGTTTCATGGAAGATGTGGCATTTGAAAAGGTACTGGAAATGAAAGGGTTATGTACAAGAAGGGAGATAATCAACTTGCAGTAGATTTAGATTGGTGGTGGAAAATCCCTAAATGAATTTCTAAAATAGATTTCAATGCAAATTTTGATAAAATTTATTTAATTATTTTCTTTAATATATGCCAAATTATGATAGTTGCTTCAAAGGGTTGCCATGATACAAGAGCTTGCCAGTCTACAATATTTGTGAAAACCCATTAAAATTTGTTGCCTTTTAATTCATTAGGTAGTGAAATTAATCTTATAATATAAATGATATTATATGTTAATGTTTATTTCAATTATATTTTCTCAAAAATGAAAGCTTTAGAGATATTAATAGTCAATTCATTATGACAGAAAAATGTGGAATTTTTAAAACGTATTATAAATGTATTAGGCCGTGGGTGGTAACTAAGGAGCTTATTTTTATGAAGAGAGTAAGATCAAAGAGCCCAAAGACAACAGCAAAAATTTGTACTAAATGGCAGAGAATGAGGACATTGTCTCATGAATCCTTTCTCTATCTATATAATAAATTATTGACTTATTTTTCCTGGCAGAAATTTAGATGCTTCATTTTATGTCATAGATTTTCATTCATAAGCAAAAGAATAAGATGAAATTCCTATATAATTTTCAAAAGAAGACAAATAACCTTCCTTGTCTCTTATTAATTTTGACTTAGTCTATTTTATCTGATATTAGTATGGCTGCTCCTGCTTTCTTTAGATTATATTTTAAAGAAATAACTTATTCCATACCTTCATACTTAGTGTTTGTGTGTCCTTGGATGTGAAGTGACTCTCTTAAAATTAATATATAGTCTTTGTTTTTTATCCATTGCTCTGTGTCTGTCATGAAATTTAATCTATGTGCATTTATGATAATTTTTTGATAAAGAAGGCCTTGCCACAGCTGTTCTGTAACTTAATTTCTAGGGTTTTTTTTTTTCTGGTAGTTCCTTTCTTTCTTTCTTCTTCTCTTTTAATTTTCTTTTGAGATTAAGTGATTTCTTCTAGTGTTGTGCTTTTACTCTCTGCTTATTTGAGGTTTTACTTATTATAGATTTTTTCTTTATGATTGCCATAAGGCTTACAAACAAATATTCTTAGGTTGCAAGTAGTTATTTTAGTATGATAGTAACATTACATAATCATAAATAATAAAATTTACAGAAAGCCAGTGTGTACCCCAGTGGTAGAATGATGCTTACCATGCCTAGACCCTGGTTTTGTTGCACAGCCCTCACAAAAAAAGAGAGAACATTTAATAAAATTCCTATACTTGGACTTAAATCCTCCCCACACTATGAGTTCTTTATGTCATTTTCACATCTTTGTATCATTGACTATCTCATATTAATGAAACTATTAGAATTTAACAATTTTATTTTTCAGTCTTTATTCTGAATTATTCTGATAATATCTTTATTCTGATAATTACAATATCAGATTTTTCTGATTTATCTGTTTGGTTACTCTCACCTGTGAGTTTTATATCTTCTGATGTTTTCTTCTTGCTCATTAATCTTTTTTTAATTTGAAGAACTCAGCATTTGTTGTAGGGAAATGTCTTTAATTTCTTCATTTCTGAAGGAAATTATTACAGTACTGTTGCATGGCTGTTATTTTGTTGATGCTTTGCTTTGTTTTTCTTTGGTTTTGATTTTTGTTTCTCATACTTTCAGTACTTTGAAACTCTCATGCTACTCTCTCTTGACCTATAAGGTTGTGCTGAGGTCTGCTGTTAGGTGAATTGGAAAACCCTTATGTGCTATTTGTTTCTTTTTTGCATTGGTAATATTATTTGTCCTGTGAGAATTTGATTAGAGAAAGCAGAGGAGGTGAGGGGAGGAAGTACATTAGGGAAAGAAGGGAGGGTTAAAGGGGAAGAATAATAATAAATTTTGTTCCCCTAGAAAGCTAAATAATTCCCACATGATCAATTTCAAGGGGCAATCAGCAGAGACAAGGGACCAGGGGACAGGAGGAGTGTGGGGGGAATGCTGGAGGGGACATTGGCCAAATTATTTTATTGTATTGTGTGCATGTATGAATATGTGCAAATTCCATTGTATGTACACTTCAGTGCACCAATAAAATTAAGATACATTAAGGTAGACATGATTGAGTTAAATTTGATGGACAACATTTGAATTACTTATGCTTGAGTATTTCTATCCATCTGTAAGTTTGGCAAGCTTTCTGCTATTTCTATGAGTAAGCTTTCTACACCATAGGCATTTTCAAGACACTTTCTTTTTTTTTTTCAGGGCTGAGGACTGAACTCAGGGTCTTGCGAGTACTAGGCAAGTGTTCTGCCACTGAGCTAAATCCCCAACACCAAGTCCCTTTTAAACTCCAGTAATCTGAATATTTGCTCTTTTTTTACTATTCCAAAATTTCATTTTCTTTCATTCTTTTGTCTTTTTTACCCTCCAACTATTTTCAAATATCTTGTTAGTAAGTTCACTAATTCCTTTTTCTTTATGATTTCTTCTCCAATTAAAGCTTTCTATTGTGTTTTTATTTTCACTTTGCGTACTTTTCAGCTCTTTGATTTTTCTGTTCTTTAATTTTTTTATTTTTCTGTTAGCATATTGAATTATTTATGTATGTTTTCTTCAAGCTTATTGAGCTTCCTTAAACCAGCTGTTTTAAATTCTTCAGTGAAGAATTCAAGTATGGTGATTACTATATGATTGGTTTCTGGTATTTAATTTTTACTTTTGGTAAGGTCATGGTACTGTAAATGTTCATGATGCTTGACTGTACGTGCTATTGTCTGGACATTAAAAGATTAGATATATATTCCAGTCTTTATAATCTATCATTTTTAGTGTATATTTTACAGAAATTCTAAGCAGGCTTCTTATTGTCTCCTAGACTGCAGTCATTTCCAATATTTCAGTCCAGATCATACCATTCTCCAGGTTTGCTGGGAGTTCAGCGTTTATTTGGGTTTTGTCACTACTTCAGTTCTAGTGGGTAATGCAAGCTCATATTTGTCCCAGATCTGCAGCTGGTATTTTAATAAGCATGAACAGAGAACACTTTTAAAAATGTCTATCCCCTTTTTGGCCTCTCCCTGGGACCAAGCTATATCCATATAGTCCATCCATAGCTACTAGCCTGTGGTTTGACAGAGCTGGACAAAATCACCGTAAATGAACCAGCCTCAGGCCCATGTACTATGCCTGAGGCCATGGATTTTGAAATATTTTATTGTTCTTAAGCACATATCCTACTTACACCAGCATAGCCATCAAATAGGATCATGTAACATGCTGCTATATGCAGCCTACCGCTTAATTATCTTTTTGAACCCCAAGTGCTGCAATCAACCGTAGACATTCCTGGTAGAATAAAATACTTATAGACTTGGGCTTCATCTTCCCTGTCACCAGGACTTTTCCAGAGTTTCTGTCCACAGGGTAACATGAAATTACGTCATTTGGTTTTTTGTAGTGTTTGGTTTCACTTGGAACATGAGTTCCAAGACAAAGTCCTGAACTTGTTTTCTCCTACACTTTGGTGAATGGAGTCTCACTCCATAGTATATTCACTGAGATTGGAGTAATGTTGGCCACCTAGGCTGAGGCTAAGCAAGGTGGTATCTGAGTTTCCTAGCTATAGAGACATGTACCATCTCTAGGATCCACCCAGGTCTGTGCTGAGACTGGTGTTATTACATTCCAGACATGTTGGGAACATGAGGATCAGCTGGCTTGTAAAAGAATTGGTGGTAAACAACTCTAAGGGGTCCAGCTGGCTTGTAATTAGCAAATTTCCTGACAGCATGACTAAGCTATTCGGCCACTCATATGTTACAATTGGAGAAAGGTGTTTGCGTTGTACCCTATTAGCTGTTGTAATGGATAAATAGAGTAGCAGCTAGTCAGGTAAAGAAAGCAGCCAAAGAGAAAGCATAGAACCAGAGGAGAAGCAGCCAAAGAAGAGGAGCAGCCAGAAGAGAAGCAGTAGCCAGAGAAGAGCAAGAAAGCAAGCAGCCGTGTCCTGAAGGAAGAGACCACAGAAGCAGTCAGAGAAGAAGTAGCAGTCAGAAGAAGCAGCAGCAGCAGCAGCAGCAGAGACGTCAGAGAGATCAGCAGCGGTAGAAGATGCAGGTCCTGTGTTCCAGCCACCAGCGTTTGCCCCCTTGTTCCCGGCTCCCCAACCCTTCCTAACTCAGCCCCTCGGAGGATGGCCCAGCGTTGGGTCATTCTACCCGTTCCTCAGTCTGGAGTGCAGCGGGGAGCGACTCCTTTCACCATCCCTGCCCTAACTTGTCCCCTCGGAGGATGGCTCAGGCTTCCTGAGTCATCCTGCCCGTTCCTCGCTCTGGAGTGCAGCGGGGAGCGACTCCTCGCCCCATCCTCTTCCTAACTCGGCCCCTTGGAGGACGGCTCGCTAGGTCGTTCTGCCCGCTCCTTGCACAGGAACGCTGCGGGGAGCGACTCCTCTTCCCCCGGTCCCCAGCCCTGTCCTGCTGGCGCCCGGTTCCCAGTGTCCTGCTGGACCCCGGGGAACGGTTAAGGTTCGCCGAGGCCGTTCCACCCGCTCCCCGCTCCAGAACCCTGCGGAGGGCGACACAGACACAAATTTTTCCTGAGTCAATAGGTGTCTCCAGATACCTATTGTAGAAGTTCATCTACAAACACTGACCTTACGATAGATGTTTTTCTCAAGGTGGGGAGTATGAGCAGTGAAGATAGTCCCTTGACTGCTGTAGCTAATACTAAGCTGGACCACACATGAATCTCACAGACACAGTGATCTACACCATCTGTAAGTGGACACCTGAGCCCACACCAAGCCTGGGATTAATGCAGACCAAAGCAATAATTTGTCTAACTTGTATATAGGTCTTTGCTTAATGATGAGACAGTCACAGAGGCTCCACCTGTGGACCTTGGTCTGAGTACAAAAGCTCTTATTTTCTGCTTAGTGCTTACTATTGTCAAAGAACAGTGGGGAGCTGAAGCTCCCAACCTCAATTCTTGTGATCTGATGAAAGAAAAATGAAATTCAGAAATGAAAATACAAGCAAGAGAATTTTATTATAAGTGAAAGTAAAGGCACCAGTAAAAAGCAGGCTCAAGAGAGAAAGAAAGTGGGTTGTCTCCAAAGAGAGAATGACAAAGGAAACAGTGTTGTTTCCAAATTTATTGCTGTTTTATGGTTGCCTTGTGAACTGAGGTCCACCTTCTGTGCTCTTTGGCAATCAGGTGTGCAGCTCCTCCACATCAGATGGTGAAGTTTTTGCTCTTTGGTTGGCCTCGCTGGAACTCTCATGATGGCCATTCTATTCCAGGGGGATTTCATATACAAGTCAATCATATGCTACCATGGATTTTGGGATCAGTGAATTAACAGAATTTACTTTAATGTTGCCCCACTACTAAACAAAATTCTCTACTGAAACCCAGTGAGAAACCTGTGGCCATAAATCCTAACATTACAATGACCCAGTAGACGCTGCCAAAGGTTAGTCCCATTGACTGTGCTTTCTTGACATATTTCTTAATTTACTTCCTTTGTTACCAATGGTTTATTCTCAGGGTTAGGACTCAGTATACCTGCTATCCTACAGGTTACTTGATTGTTCATTAAAGCCAATTTCCAAGAAAGTTCAGAACCCTGCTATGTTATATTGGTTCACTTTTCACTGCTCACTGCTATCTACTACTGAACAGTCTTACCACAGCCACTGCCACTAAGCTCCAAGGAAACATCCTATTCTAGCTTTGTGCCATGCTCCCCACAGGTATTTCTGGTTAAGATTATACTGCCTAAGGTTGGAGGAGGGGTAAGGTAGGTAATCCTTTGGTAACAGGAATGAAGCAATTCTTTCAAATCACTCTGCAGGTACTGGCCTATGAGTTAGGGGAATGGGGCGCCTGCTTGCACTGGGTTTCACCATGGTGAGCCTACTACTGGCTTTGGAGACTAATTTCAGATTTAATTCCCTCTCATTTCTGTAAGCAAGGGACATCTCTCTCTCCGCATTGTATTGCTGGAGTTGGACACAGTTGGATGCAATCAAGACTTTCCTTCCTGCTTTCTTCAAAAAAATATTTTCTTATATCCAAACCAGGAATTATGGTCTTCAGCCTTTTAGCTTCTGTATTCTTGGAGTGTAGTAGGTATGGGATTAGCTCTTCACATTTTTGTGCCTGTGGGGAGATAATTGTGAAGATCTCATTCAGCCACTATATGCTCTGCCCCAGTTGTGATACTTTCCAATTCTAGATATTAAGAGTTTAGTATGAATTGAAATCAAAGCCTACATACACATTTTCAGTTAATGTTACCTTCCAAATGGTTCTTCTCTAAGATCTACTTGTAGGAAAGAGTGAAAATAGTTATCTTTTTCTTTATAAACAGTAAGCTGTCTACTGAATTATTTTTATATTTTGAAGTGTAGTAAATGTTATATGAGAATATTCTGCACTTTAATAATCAAAATAGATGAGCATCAAGTAGGTAATAGTTGTAGATAATGGTAAAATTTGTGAAAGGTAAGATCTAACTCAAGATAAGGAATGAAACACATGAGTTTACTTTGCAAAATTCTGTTGATAAAAGCTATAACCCAAAAGAAGAAAATAGAGTTTAAAAATTCTTTGAAATTGTAGAGGAATAGGTATCAAAAGAAGCATGAAATGCTCAATTCTTAATGGATGGAACATACAAGTGGCTGTATAAATGATTACAGAGTAGAGGAAATCAGTACCCAGATTTTGTATAATAAAATCTCAATTGCAAGCAAATCTTCTCAGGTGTGTAAGAGGATTGGATTACAGGCACAGTAATCAAAGTAATTACAAGACTATTGACACAAAAGGCTGGGTTAAGTTTTTGCTCCAAGTAGCTACCCTTTCATCCAAAGGAATAGTTGTCAGTTCTTGAAAGAGACAAAGTGATATTTCTTAGGGGAATCTAAACACTTTATGTGTATGTAAATGCCTGAAAGGAAAGTAAATAGAATTGTAGTAACTGAAAAGCATAAATAAAATTATGGAAAGAGGCCATGATGTTTTTTGTGGGTGGGAATAAGACACATAAGATATACTAGGAGGTTTCCTTTGAAGAAAATTACATGACAATGCAGGATCCCCAGTGGTCAAATAGAATTGAGGACCAACCATTTTATGTCAGAGATAAATCTATTTGAGAATGAGAATTATAAAGCTACAGGATAAACTGTATCTACATGGAGTACTGAACTTAGTTACTATAAATAGGATTGGAAAATTATGGAATCTGTCAGTGAACCATTGGTAAAGAATTGAGATGAACCTTAAATCCATAGACTGAACAGCTAGACTGAAAGCAGAAGTAGGTCTCATTGATAACAAGAAAGTAATCTGAATGTTAGGTCTGGGTGAAATGAACAGATCCCTAGCCACCACTGCTACCCCATTCACTCCCAAGCCCCCAAAGTCAAAAACCAGATAAACTAAAAGTTTCATGTCCCTGTGACTGGAAAAGACTTTTTCTCCAGTTTGCTAAGTCTTCCATGAGGAGGCAGGATGCCACACAGCCAAATCAGAATTGTTGCTGCTGTTGTGAATGCAAGTTGGATTTTGGGGGGTAACAGGAATAATTTTATTTCCCATCTACCTTAAAAAAAGAAGCTGCTATTAGCAAGAAAGACAGAAAATATTACAATCATTCCATTGCACAAATTTTGCTTTCCTCTTTCTCAATCACCCCCCCCCACCTATTTTCTCATTTGCCAACGAAACAACCTCAAATACATTTTAATCTTCTTTCAGCGGGACATTTAAGATGCCTTTTTTAGTCATGAACTTTCAATTCAGAGCAGTTTACTTCAACTACACTCCTTTTACCCCAGTAGTGCTCTTATTACAACTTACTTCATTTCCACATTAATCACATTATTGCTGGGGTTTTGTTGTTTTGTAATTGTTCCTTTTTAAATACCAGAGCCTATTTGATTTCTTGACTTTTTTTTTTCCACCTGGAAACATTGTAAAACATCTTTTCCTGTTTTACCATATTAACCCACTCTGTACAGATGTGTAATTTCAATTTTCAGCCAGTCAAAATATTCTAAATTGTTCTACCTTCAACTAATGCCCCGAGAAGCCTCTATACTTTTACTTGTTTTAAAAAGTATTGTAACTCTATATCATCTAATAGATAATTTTAAAAAGTATTGTACTGACACCTTGTTGGTATGTACACTCCTATCTAAAATTAATGGTTGGTGTTAACTAAAATTTGTTATTATTTACAGATCAGAAATTCTTTCCCTTGGGACTGGAGATGTGGTCCAGAGGTAGAGTGCTTACCTGGCATGTGCGAGGGCCTGGGTCCAAATCCCAGAACCACATAAAAAATAAGGGTCAAAAAAACACAAACAAGATAAAAAATAAAGTTGATTATCTTTCTCTTGCTCTATTTAAAAAAAATGAAATGTTTATACTTATACCAGAACTTTCACAATAATGGCCCATAATTCTTTATCCTTATTCATTAATCATCATACTTCCTTAGGACAATTTTTTCATACATATCTTATTTATAGAAAAACACCTTCAAAGTAAAATTTTCTAGTTTTTAATGCTTGTTAATTCTGAGTGAGATGTACACAATTTTTTTTATTAGAGCATCATATGGGCTCATTTTAACAAAATCATACAAGTATGGAATTTGATTTACTTTATTTCAGTCTCCATTCACCACCCTCAATATACTTTTATATCCCTCCTCCCTCCATTTATTCTCCCTATACTCTACTTATCTTCTGTCTGCTCCTTTATTATTTATTATTTTTTATTTGTCTTTTCTGCATATACATAAAGGTGGAATTCTCTGTAGTATGTTTATGTCCGGTCCCAGCCGGCAGGAACAGGACGGCTCTCAATCAGCGATTGACTGGGAATGAAGTAGACCCATTGAACCTGAGTTCTCCAAGTGCTTTATTTTTCCCTCTCTCTCACTAGAGGCTTCCAAGCACTTCCTTCTCCACCTTCTCTCTCACTAGAGGCAAGGCCTTTACATACATCTCCTCTCACTAGAGGCTTTTACATCTCCTTCCTCTTCACTAGAGGCAAGGCTTTTTACATTTAGAGTCAAGGCTATTTACATTTTCTCTCTTTGGAGTCCCCATTTCTATCGCCGCTCTGTTTCTACTGCCGAGGCTCTTCTTCTTCTCTGCTGCTGCTGCTGCTTACTAGTGGCTACACTTTTTCCCTGTATGCCCGGTATTTATCTGTTACAACAACCAATAGGGATACAGTGCAAACACATTCAACCACTTGTAACAAATGAGTGGCCTAATGGCTTAGTCTTGTGGTCAGGCAATTTGCTAATTACTAGGGAAGATACAAGCCAGGGAAGATACAACTCTTACAGAGTTGTTCACCACTAATTCTTTTCTCTGATATCTGGCCAGGTGTCATGTTGGCTTTAGTCTCCAACATATTTACATATGTATACACCATGATTTAGTTAAATTCGTTCCACATTTCCTCCTGTTTCCTGTCCATCCTCTATCCCTCTTTATTTCCTTCACACATCATCCCTATATCTTCATGATATGTGATCCACCTGTGTATTTCCCTTACTTTGCTGTATCTTCTGTCTATAATAGAAAATCTTTGACTCTTGAATTTCTGACTAATTTATTTCACTTAACATGATTTTATCCATTTCCATTCATTTTCTAAAAAATGCCATAATTTCATTCTTTTCTCTGGCTGAGTAAAACTCCATTGTATGCATATATAGCACATTTTCTTAATCCATTCATGTACTGAAGAGATTATGGACTGATTCCATAATTTGGTTGCTGTCTCACACCAATCAGGATGGCATTCCTGATGTGGGGGTGCACTCACACATTGTTGGTGGACTGCAAATTAGTACAGCTGCTCTGGAAAACAGTATGGAGATTCCTTAAAAAATTGGGAATGGAACCACCATAGGACTCACGTATACCACTGGTGAGTATTTATCCAAAAGAATTAAAAACAGCATACTATAGTGATACAGCAGCTTCAATGCTTATACAGACAAATGTTTGACCTGATAGCCTATAGGCCTCCAAATGAGAATCACAGGATGGAGATAGATGATGGATGGATAAATAGTTAGATAGATACATAGTCAGGTATATATATAGTTATATGATATTCTGAAAGAAAATGTATTTTTACTACATTCCAATTAATGTGAAAATTTTGAGGAAAACCCAAAAATGTATGAGGAATTTAAGAAATTTGGAATTCTAACTTACCGGGGATATCAAGTGTCCAGCTATATTTATCTCCAATTTTACAAGGAAAAAAGTAAATTATTAGTAATGGTACGTTATTAAAAAGAAATTGTGCAAATATATCAAAAATAAAACAAAAATTTGTAAGATGAAAATAGTGTTTAAATTACATTTCATCAATATTTCATAATGTACATACTTGGTGTATATTTTATTTTTTTAAATTTTTTTATTAGAAGAATATAGAAATACAGTTGAGGGGGAAGCATTATCAAACATTAGCAATCAATGGATATAAACTTTGTTATTGAGGGGAAAAGCTAGATCATGGATAACCACCTTGGATTTTACCTTTTGCAGTTTCCCCCAGAAGAACTCATGCTTTAAATGGGTAGTTCATGGAGGAACGACATCAGCTTCTGGGATGGTTCCCCATCTTCCCAATTTCCAGACTCCTATGAGTTCTGCATATACCCTCCCCCCTCCCCATCCTCCTCCCTGCACCTCCAAGTATCCTATAGAGCCATCCCCCTAATACTCTGAAAGTCATTCAATTTGGAGTTTTGCTAGGTTAGCCGTCAGCCCTACTGCTTCCCCAAATATGTTAGCATAAACAGATGAGAGAAACCATTCAGCCCTTGAGTCTCTGAGATTCGGAGACTTCACTAAGCATAATTCTATCCATCTCCATCCATTTGATTTCAAAAGACATCATATTGTGCTCCCTAATGGCTGAGTAGTATTCCATAGTATATATGTACCAAAGCTTTTGTATCCACTCGTCAAGTGAGGGGCATCTGGGTTGGTTCCATAGTCTAGCTATAGTAAATTGGGCTGCTATAAAAATTGATGAAGCCACATCACTATAATATGCTGATTCTAAGTTTTTTGGGAAAATTCCCAGTAGTGGGATAGCTGGGTCATAAGGTGGTTCCATCCTTAATTTTTTGAGGATTCTCCATACTGCTTTCCATAGTGGCTGAACCAGTTTGCAGTCCCACCAGCAGTGTAGTAGTGTTCCTCTTTTCCCACAGCCCCTCCAGCATCTGTCCTTGTTTGTATTCTTCATTTTTGCCACTCTAACAGGAGTGAGGTGTTATCTCATGGAAGTTTTGATTTGCATTTCTCTGATAGCTAATGATGTAGAGCATTTTCTCATATATTTATGGGCTTTCTGGACTTCCGAGGGAGAGAAGTTCCTTTTGAGTTCTTTAGCCCATTTATCGATTGGATTATTTGCGAGTTTGGATTTTAGTTTCTTTAGTTCCCTATATATTCTGGATATTAGCCCTCTGTCTAAGGTGTAACAGGCAAAAATTTTTTCCCATTCTGTAGGTTCTTTCTTGATGCTCTTGACTAGATCTTTAGCTGTGCAAAAACTTTTTAGTTTAATTGCATCCCATTCATTTAATTTTGATTTTACAGCATGCACCATAGGAGTTCTATTAAGGAAGAATCTGCCGACTCCTATAAGGTGTAGTGTTGACCCGACTTCTTTTTCTAGCAAATTTAAAGTTGTTGGCTTAATATCCAGGTCTTTGATCCATTTTGATTTAATTTTTGTGCAGGGAGAAAGATAAGGATCCAGCTTCAGTTGTCTACAAATGGCTGTCCAGTTTGTCCAACACCATTTGTTGAACAGGCTATCTTTCTTCCACACTATACTTTTGC